>JAMKQA010002973.1:0-24471 GCA_024699735.1 Posidonia australis
TCGGTCGATGATGCGACGATTATTACTTAGATGGCTAACAGTATGGAGCCTTCTGTTGCGCGTGGTGTCATATCATTACGGCTAGCAAAGAAGATTTGGGATACTTTTCGATACACTTATGGGTATGAAAAGAATATTTCCAGAGTTTGTGAGATTTATGAGCAGTTTTTCACTCTATGGTAGGGAGACAGATCTGTTCAGGATCTTTTCACTGTTCTTCGAGCCTTACTAGAGGAGTTGGATATTCATCAGCCTTTGACGGTTGATATCACCCGCCTGCGTCAGTACCGTGAAGAACTAGTGGTTGCTGTGTTTCTCTCTGTCCTGAATCTAGATCTCAGTTCACAGATTCGAGGACAGGTATTGACTGTTGATGTACTACCAGATCTTCATACCACGTTCAACAAGGCTATGCGAGTATCTCCTGCTACTTCTCATACAGTGTCAGAGCCTTCTGCCATGGCGGTCACCCGTGGACGTGGACGTGGTGGTGCACGAGGAGGACGTGGTCGTGGCGATACCGGATGTGTCACTGGTGATGCCTAGTTGTCTCTCCCGTCCACTTGTTAGGGCAGTTCAGCCCTTCCTAGTCATGTTTTAGGCCATTCTCCAGTCTTCAGTTGGTGTTGTGTGTGGATACGTCACATCCACACACCGTGGTGAGCAATTGGTATATTTTTTTCGTCGTTTTCAGACCATTTATTTGTGATTTGCTACTGAAAATCAGTGAGGATGTCATCCCGTGATTCGTTTGTTAAAAACATGAGTGGTACTTCTGAGAAACTCTCTGGCTCTAACTATCATCTGTGGTCCCAGAGTTTCGAGACATTTGTTTTGGCACACAGAAAAGTGAAGCACTTTACAGATCCTCCTCCAGATATCAAATCTGACATTTATGAAGATTGGTTGGTCGGTCGATGATGCGACGATTATTACTTAGATGGCTAACAGTATGGAGCCTTCTGTTGCGCGTGGTGTCATATCATTACGGCTAGCAAAGAAGATTTGGGATACTTTTCGATACACTTATGGGTATGAAAAGAATATTTCCAGAGTTTGTGAGATTTATGAGCAGTTTTTCACTCTATGGTAGGGGGACAGATCTGTTCAGGATCTTTTCACTGTTCTTCGAGCCTTACTAGAGGAGTTGGATATTCATCAGCCTTTGACGGTTGATATCACCCGCCTGCGTCAGTACCGTGAAGAACTAGTGGTTGCTGTGTTTCTCTCTGTCCTGAATCTAGATCTCAGTTCACAGATTCGAGGATAGGTATTGACTGTTGATGTACTACCAGATCTTCATACCACGTTCAACAAGGCTATGCGAGTATCTCCTGCTACTTCTCATACAGTGTCAGAGCCTTCTGCCATGGCGGTCACCCGTGGACGTGGACGTGGTGGTGCACGAGGAGGACGTGGTCGTGGCGATACCGGAGGACGGCCATGTTGTACACACTGTGGACGGTTGGGTCACCGAGTTCAGCGATGCTGGGATATTAGTGGTTGTCTTCAGACGGTTAATATGACTACAGAGGCCCTTATATCTGTTGCTACTACTGAGCCACCGACATTCATTGTATCACAGGCTGATTACGAGCGGCTTCAGCAGCTAAAGGTCACTGACTCTACTGCCATAGCCACACATGCCAGCACTTAGGTACTAGTGCCCTATTTGTCTAGAGAGACTCCTCCTGGATCATTGATTCCGGTGCCTCCTCTCACATGTCAAGTACTCGTAGTTTGTTTACACAATTATCTCAGTTGTCTGATATTCGGACTGTCGCGATTGCTGATGGTCGAACTTGCTCAGTCTCTGGTGAGGGGGTGGTCCACGTCTCTTCACAGTTACCATTAGAGAGTGTCCTGTTTGTCCCTGATTTCCTTGTAAATTTATTGTCCATTAGTGTTATTACAAAATAGCTCAAATGTAGTGTGACTTTTTTCCCTTTTCACTGTATCTTTTAGGATTTGCAGACGGAGAGGAGGATTGGTTTGGGCCGTGATCGAGGAAATGGAGTGTACCTGCTAATTCGTGATGAGATTTCTCAAGGCTTCACTTCTACAGCATCTACTGTTGAGTTTTCTTTCTTATGGCACCATAGACTGGGACATTCGTTTCATCAGAAACTCCAGCAGGCCTTACCGTAGCAGTCCGTGTCTCGTTTTAATTGTACGTCGTGTCAGTTAGGTAAGCACCATCGTGTTTTGTTTAAACAATTGTATCTTGCGTCTAGTAGCACAGCATTTGAGTTGGTTCATTGTGATGTATGGGGTCCATCTAGAGTCTAGTCTGTGTCGGGTCATAGGTACTATATTGTTTTTGTTGATGATTTTCTCGAGTATCCTGGGTATATTTGTTGAAAGATCGAAATCATATTCATGATGTACTCATAAATTTTCTTAATGAAATAAAGAATCATTTTGATGTGACTCCTAAGTTTTTGAGAACTGACAATGCACTTGAGTTTATGCATTCTAACATCACTTCTATGTGTGCCTCACTGGGTATCATCCATCAGACATCCTGTCCTCATACCTCACAGTAAAATGGAGTTGCAAAACGTAAGCATAGGCACATTCTAGATGTCACTCGTACACTTATGGTGCATATGTAGGTTCCAAAACATCTTTGGGTTGATGCTGTGCTTACAGCTACCTACCTTATGAACAGGATGCCTGCTACCCCATTTGGTGGGGAGGTTCCACTTCATCGTTTACAACCAGACTCCACCTTATTTAGTTTGACACCGAGGGTGTTTGGGTGTGTGGCCTTTGTTCAGGACCTTTCCCTTGGATTGGGCAAACTGTCTCCATGTGCAATCAAGTGTGTTTTTGTCAGTTATTCGCGAACTCAAAGGGGTTATCGATGTTTTCATCCTTCCACTCGTCGGTATTATGTTTCTACAGATGTTACTTTCTTCGAGTCTTGAACCATATTACAGTAATCCTCCACCGTCCAGTGTGTCTGTCCATGTTCCCTCGGTTGTTGAGTTGCAACATGCTGATCCTCAGTTTACACCGGTCGTTCCACCACCAACGTCTTCATCCTTGCAGGCATATCGTCGACGACAGCATCTTCCAGGACCTCCTCACAATGGACCACCCTCCTCTGCAAATGCAAATCCGCCCACTAGTTCCTCAGACATGCTATAGTCCTTCGAAAAGGTACTCGCTCATGTATAGTTCATCATATTTCTCATTTTATATCTTATGATGCTCTACACTTTCGTTTTCGTAGTTTTGCCTTGTCCCTCTATTCTCAGACCATTCCCAGGAATTACGAGGAGGTACTTTCTCTTCCACATTGGAAGGCTGCTAAGGATGAGGAGATTGCGGCACTTACTAGTTGTGGCACATGGGAGTTAGTGGCCCGCACTGTTGGGACTACAGTGGTCACCTGCAAGTGGGTGTATACTATCAAATACAAAATAGATGGCAACATTAACAGATACAAGACTAGACTGGTTGTTCGGGATTTTACTCATACATATGGCATCGATTACGAGGAAACTTTTTCATCGGTTGCTCGTCTCAATTCTATTCGGATGCTGTTGTCTTTTACATTGAATAATTCCTAAGATATGTGCCAACTTGATGCCAAGAATGCCTTCCGCTATGGCGATCTGACTGAGACAGTCTTGATGAAGCAGCCTCCGGGGTACGTTGTTCAGGAGGAGGATTGTGTATGCAGATTACGGAAGGCTATCTATGGGCTAAAGCAAAGTCTCAGGGCGTGGTTTGAGAAGTTCAGCCAGGTGGTACTTGATGGTGGCTTTCAGAGGTGTGCAGTAGACCACTCAGTGTTTTATAAGCGCATAGGTCGTGGATGTGTCATACTGGCTGTATATGTGGATGACATTCTAGTGACTGGGAGTGATACATAAGGAATTACAGAGGTAAAGGCTCATCTTCATAGACACTTTGTGACCAAAGACATTGGAAAGCCTCGCTATTTTCTGGGGATCGAGTTTACATATGGACATGGTAGGATGGTTCTATCACAGAGGAAGTATGTATTAGATCTCTTAGAGGAGACAGGCCTTCTGGGATGTAAATCAGAAAGCACCATTATCGAGTAGTCACCATCTTTTTGGGATAACAGCTCAGAGCTACTGGAGGATCTTGGTCAATACCGTAGGTCGATTGTCAAATTCATTTACTTGACGGTAATGCGACCTGATATTTCTTATGCAGTCAGTCTTCTGAGTCAGTTTTTGCATGAGCTTAGGAGGGTACACTGAACAGGTGCTTTTCGGGTCTTATCTTATGTGAAAGGGGCGCTAAGAAAGGATCTGGTATACAGGAAAAATAATCACATTAGAATTGAGGCCTACTTAGATTCAGGATATGCAGGTGATAGAGGTGATAGAAAATCCACATCTGATTTTTGTACGTATGTGGGAGGCAATTTGGTCACCTAGCGGAGCAAAAAACAAAATGTGGTGTCTAGGTCTAGTGCAGAGGCGAAGTACAGATCTATGGCTCAGACTGCGTGTGAGATGATGTGGGTGAAGTCACTGCTTGAGCAGTTTGGGTGTGATGTTGAGGTACTTATGTCTATGAGGTGTGATAATCAAACTGCGATCTTTATCGCAAATAATCCTACCTTTCACAAAAGAACAAAGCACATCGAGGTTGACTGTCACTTTCTGAGAGATCTGGTTATGAATGGAGTTATATCTACTCCATATATGCACTTTTCAGAGCAATTAGTAGATATCTTCATCAAAGGTCTTGCAGTGGGTGTGTTTGAGTCTCTATGTGACAAGCTGGACATGGTTGATATGTATGTTCCAGTTTGAGGAGGAGTGTTAGAATAAGTGGAGATATATTTTGTAGTTAAATGGATTATTGGATATCCATATATCCATGGGGTGTCTAATACTTATATATATGTATTCCTCATTAATCAATAGAGATCTTTTTTGATTTTTCTCTCATAACAATAAATATCTAACTACAAAAATATTAAGTATGCAATATGCAAAACATTAAAAAGAAAACTCCTTTTTAATTCGTAAATCGAATGTATGGAATATAAGATGGTGGTGTGGTCGAATTCTTCGAAGACAACCAATCGACAAAAGAGTTCACTCTATTGGTGAAGGTTTAAGCTTTCTAGCTAGAATACTCGGACATTTTAATCTTAAAAATAATCTATATGCTTAGCAAAATTTTTCCTTCCCCTTAAAGGTTGATGTCCTATGGTATATATAGAGGGATAGGTGAATAAAAAAGGTAAGAAATCTAAAATTGACAAGGCAGTCTAGTTGCAGTAAATAATTTTCAAATCTGGAGTGTAATACACACGAGAGTTTGCATTTTACGTAGAACACAAGCCAAGGTGTGTTTAACACATTCTAGAGTTGGTAGACACTATGTCACATTTATTGTTGGAATATTCTTCTCTATCAAAGGTGAATTAAGCACAATAAAGCCTAATTAAGTTCATGCACGGTTAATAGGCTCTTCTAAAAAAGAAAATAATTTGAATTCAAAATTATTCTTAGGAAGGATAGTGACAGCACAAGGAGACATAATTGTAACATAGAGAGTCCTATGTTTTACATAAAAGCAAATATTCTAACGATTTACGTCCTTAAGTTGAAAACTTGCCAAAATTGATTGTTAAGTCAAAGATAGTCAATTAGATCATTTAAATGACTAAATAAAGACCTTTAAATAAAGTATGTATACTCGTTTCAAATAATTAGAAATTATCTTAAGTCCAAAAAAGAAAGACTTGATTGTAAATGAGAGGTAAAGTTAACTAGCATTGTAAAACGCCGTGGAGTCAACATTCAACATAAAACACAATAGATGCTGCATTTTATATAGAAACACATGAAACCATGTGTTTGATGATATAGTGTGACATGACCTTAGAAAAATTGGAGAGTATTCAAAATAGGATATTTACAGATTGTCTCTCTTTGAAGGTGGTTTTGGCAAGAAATTAGTTTCAAGTTGGGATGATATTCCCGTGTGGCATTCCCTAGGGTTTTTTTCAGTTAAAAAGAAGAAAAGAACCAACATGTAGGTGTGAGCTTGAGTTGTCATCAAGCTAGTCAGGGGAGAAGATCCACCACATAGATATGAGTGTGAGCTTCCACTAGGCTAGATAAGAAATATAGGGGTTGAGCTAAATGAGGCATCTAACACTCGGGAAAATAAAAGAACTAACACTTGGATATGAGATTAACTATTGCCACCAAGTTGGAAATGATTAAGAAGATCCAACACCTAGATATGAGGTTAGCATTCTATTAAGTTGGATAAGAAATAAAGGGATTGAGCTGGCTAACATTCGGAAAAATAAAGGAACTAATACTTGATATGAGATTAAATACTGTCATTAAACTGTATAGAGGTAAGAAGATTCAATACCTAGATATGAGTCTTGGTTTCCATTGGGTTGGATAAGAAATATAAGGATCGAGTTGGATTCAAACATTGGGACATCGAGTTGGATAAGGTATTTTATATTCGAAAATGGAAGAACCAACACTTGAATATAAAAGTAAATGTTGTTACCAAGCTGGAGAGGGACTTTATCTCAAGGATTGTTTAAAGGAGTCAAAGAAGTCAAGACAACTGGCTCATGGTGAGTAAGTCTTACAAGATAAGCCATTGAATATGAGAGTAAGGGTCTGTTTGGTAGAGCTTTTTGGACAACTTTTGAACATAGAGTTTTTTTCCAAAAGTTATAATGATCCGACAGCTTCACCAAACACTACCAGTTTCTTATAAACATGTAGCCTTTGGAACAGTAATTCATTTATATTTCTAGAAGTTAGTTTCTACACTTAGACTTAAAACCTGAAGTTTTACCAAATGGACCTTAAATGCTGCTAGTAGAGAAAGAAATGTGGTCTCAGGATTGTCTATAGGGATCAAAAGGGGTTAAGACAACTAGTCTATGATAAGGAAGTCTGCCAAGATAAACTACTAGATATGAGATTAAATACTGTTATTAGGGAAAGAAAAGTGGCCTTAAGGATTGCCTAAAAGGATCGAAGAGGTAAAGACGATTGGCTAATGGTGTGAAAGTATGACAAGATAAATCATTAGATATGATACTAAGGATCTGTTTGTGCACAAAATTTGACAGGAAATAGAATTCCAGAGTCAACAGGATTTACTAGGAAATGGAAAGTAAGAGAAACTGATTTCTTGTTGACTAAGTTTTCTGTTGTTTGTGTCTATTCAGGAAAACAAAGGAAACTAGAATATAGATGTTTGTGCTTATCAACAGATTTCAAAGGAAAGCAGACATTGATAATTTCATAATTATTAACTTAAAATCAATCAAATATCTCTCAAAATATAAATTTGAGTTATACAAAAGCTCAAATAACATTACAAATTCTTATAAATGAATTACAATAATCAACCATGCCACATAGAATTCATGATATTTTTAAGGAAAAATGTGGAGTTATTAGCCCCTTGAAAACAGAACTATGAAGTCATTAATTGGGTGAAGAGGAGGGCATGAAGCAAATGTAAAATTCATTGAGCCTATGAAATTCACTAGATATATAAGATAATAAGATAGTAAAAAAAACATTGGGAACTTATCCTCATGTCCACTCTTCACAAGTTCAACCATTCCAAATGTTCTAGCTCCTCATTGTTCAATGGTTTAACAGAATTTTTTGAATCGTTCAGTCCACTCAGCAGACCCGCTTCAATGGAACTTCTTCCAAAACCTCTCACCTGTGCATTATCTTCTTTGTGGGATTCAGCCTGACAAAATTCTCCCTCCGTCCCATCGATTACATGACCAACAACCTTTTCAATTCCACGAATCTTGTTCTGTATATCAGAGAGTATCAACTTGGAGGAATCGGGATTATTCGAATCCAACATTTCCTTTGTTCTCTTGATGTCAGTTGCAATCCTCTGGACTTTTCCTTCTAGCAAGGCAAGCTTTTCATGAAGCTTGCTGGAATACCCATTAGCAACCTTGGTTCCTCCCTGTTCAGGTTTCTTTCCATCAACATTTTCAAAAACAGTAATTCTATCGGTGACATTTCCACTCACAGTTGTTTCTTTAAAATTTACATCAACTACAAGGGGTATCTCCTTCAACTTCGCTACAACATCTGGGCCAACCACAGATTTCTCATGAACATCATCAGAAGCCAACAAAATGGAATCATTCTCCTTGTGATTCTCGGAAACCTCTTTTGCTTTCTTAGAATCAAAACCCAAATCAATTCTTCCAGTGTGACCACCTAATCCTTTATCTACCACAGATTTCGAATTGGGCAGGAAGCAAGCTTTATCTTTCAATACCACTTTGCAAACATTCCCACCTGCAACCACCTCCTTCGATTCCAAACCTACACCGTCAGATCTTTTCTCAACAACATTCTGTTTGGGAATCACATCGGAACTCACTGTCACCAACGGCCCCATCCCATTCTCGTCCAAGCTCATCCACACAACCGGAACTCTACCCCCAACAACCCTCTCCTTCCTCACTACATTAGAAACCTTGGAAGACAGCATCAACTTCCCATTGCAAATAGAGCCGGGAATCCCCTTGGAAGCCTTATCGGCCCCAGCACCACCGATCGAGCTCCTCCTCCTCGCCTCCACCGTGTAAAACCGGCGTGGACTGCGTTGGCCCTTACCTTTAGGGAGCATGGACGTCGACCAACGGACGGCGGCAGTTGGGACGAGGATGGGCTTCTTGGGATGAAGAGGAGGAGGATCCACCAATGTTGTTGTTGTTGAGGTGAATGCAGGTCTCTAGCGCGAGACGGAGGATTTTCCCCGAGAGACGGATCTTTGGTGTAGCAGTTGTTGTTGCTGGTGGTGGTTCTCCTTTCCGCCGGATGATTTAGAGATGGGAGTGGAACGGAGGCGTGGGGTGGATGTGTCATGTCCGTTACGGCTTCATTTCGTTTCTTTTTCAACAGGCAGTGAGAGGAGGAGGCGAATGAGGGAGGGACTCGGGGAGGATAGGCAGTGAGAGGAGGAGGCAAAGGAGGACGGGGACTCGGAGAGGACGGGGCAGTGAGAGGAGGAGGCGGCGGAGGAGGATAGGGTAGGGAGGGGACGAGGTGGAGGATGAGGCAGATTCTATCAAAATTCCATCGGGTAGGGTAGGAAATGAAAAGAGTTGTGATTTATATACTCTGGAAAGTGAAGGAATTGGGTTTCCTTTGAAATCATTTCCGGTTAAGTGTACAAACACCTTTATTTTGTATGGTCAATAGGAAATGAAATTCCTGTCAAATCATTTCCTTTACTTTCTGGATGCACAAACCCTCCCTAAGTATTACCACTAGGGAAAGAGGCACGGTCTTAGAGATTGCAAAAGGAAGTCAAAGGGGTCAAGACAATCAACTCTTGGTAAAGAAGTCTAAGAAGGTAAATCATTGAATATGAGATTAAACATTGTTATTGGGGAAGGAGTTTTGGTTTCAGGATTGCTCATGGTGAGGAAATTAGGGAAGGAGTATGATTGGTATTAGGGTGAGGAAATTCTAATAAAGTATTAAAATGACAATCAACACTAAGGCGAGGAAATTGTAATAATGTATTAAAAAGACAGTCGATGTTGAGATGATGAAGTCTAAGGAGGATGACAAGCATTGGGGTGAGGATATCCTAACAAAGTAATAAAAGACAACTAGGATTGGGGCGAACAAGCCTATGGAAGATAATCAACATTGATGTAAGAAAATCCTAACAAGATTGGATAGATTATAGATTATTGACTCCAACAATTACTCCTAATGCGTTATGATGTATTTTGCATGGATGTATGTTGGCGGAAATGCGGGGGAGATAGTATTTACATGCAATGTATGACTCTAAATAGTGAGATTTTTTTATCATTATCTATTTTGATTTACATATCGAGATGGCTCAAAAAATTCTTACTATCGAAAGTAGATGGACATATGAATGAATGTAATTTGTCATAATCAAGTGTTATTTCATCGAGTGTGGCCAACACTCTCTATAGAGACTGTTGTCCTATAACATGTAAATTAGTGAGCAAGAGTTTTATGATGTTCTTGGGTGTCGAGTAAAGAGGGTTGACCTTATTTCTGTTAACCTTGTTGGCTCTACAACTTGTCATAATTATGTATCTTTTCAGTATAGTTTACATTCTCTACATGGACCATTGTTTTATAACCCATGATTTGGTGAACAAGAGTTTCATTGATCACGTTGGCTATTATACTAAATGTAATTTGTCAAAATCAAGTATCCTTTCATTAAAGGTAGCCTATACTTTCGACAAAGATCATCGTCCTATGACTTATATATCAGTGAATAAGAGATCTACTAATCACATTGGCTATTACTTTCGCTGGTTGTGTATTGATGCAATGGAGATGACTTGAAGCCAAGGCACTGGACTTGTCCTGGAGGTTCAAAAATAATGGTACTAATGTCCATACGTATATTTTAGCGTTTAGAAGCCTCTGGAATTGGTAAAAGTTGATCTTGAAACTCATTTACTGATCTTAGACTCCTTCAGCAATGCAATAGTCTATATGTCTAATATAAGACACAAATGATATAGTGTTTTATGCTTTAAACCTTTTTTCTTTGTAGGATTTCATGTGATCATCATAGAATGCATTAAAATCTACGTTCCAACACTTTGTATGATTTCCTACACATCTTCAACAAATTTGTTATTCCTTTTAAGGTGTCTTTTGTCCCAAGTCTAAAAAGGTATATTGAAACGAAAATAGAAATAAAATGCATGAAATAAACATAAGTGAAAGATAATAAGTCTCAACTTTATTATTTAATATAAAATGGTATGGTTAGTGAGGGATTATCTTTTCTCGAGATCCCAGCATCAACTCGTAAGTGAGTACTAAATAAATGTTATGGTGGAAGGGATCATAATATGGTATAGATTCACAAAAGTCCTAAGTTCTCGCATCATTGCCAAAGTTATCGTCAGTTTCTTGTGGTGATGTTAGGTAGATTTTATCTTATTTTGGATTTTCTATTTTTTCTCTATTTTTTTTGGGATTTTCTATTTTTTGGATTCTTTTTAATTGTTTTTCTATTTTTTCAGATTTTTTTTTTTTTGGATTTTATGGATTTTCTATTTTTTTTTGGAATTTTGGCTTTTGGAATTTTTGGATTTTCTATTTTTTGAAAATTTGACTTTTATGTTATTTTTTCTGACTATTGGATTTTATGGATTTTTTTTTTTTTTTTGGATTTATTGGAGAAGGAAACTTTTTCATAAAGCTTGGAAAGGAGATTCTTAAAGGTGGGAGAATTTGATAATTAGATCTTTTGTGTACTGCCAAGGGTGGGAGAATTTGATAATTAGATTTTTTGCGCATTTCCAAGTTGGAAGTACTTAAGACTTGCATTGGACCTTAACTGCCCTTAGTCTTAGGTTTTTGCCTTTTGTCTTTAAGTGTGTGGTATTGGTCGTGGGAAGGTGTAGTGTCCTATCCTGAGATTTGGAGTTCTTACTCCTTCAATCTAACGTTGAATCCTATTGTGTATTTTTAATCCTTATTTTTTTAGTTTAGGCTGATAGATAGTTTCTTTGCTGCTTTCTTTGCCTTTTCTCTTTTGTTATTTTGGTAGGTACTTACTTGTCGCTACTCATTGAGGTTTATGCTATATTAGCATACTTGTCGAGCGTCTATGGTATCATCCTGTTTAAGCGTTCAATCATTAGATACTATTCATAGATCAAAACCCTCTTTTTATTTGGTGTACTCCTTTATTTTTTTTGCGTTTAAGTTCAATTTTAGATATCTACTCAATCATAACTTGATAAGATTTATACTAAGGTTGTGTTTGAAAACGCTTTTTCTTATGTAGCTTATTGAGAAAAGTTGGCTTTTTGTTAAGCTATACTTTTTGTAGCTTTTATAGAGATAAAGAAAAACTTGTTTGGTTTATATGTCTAACAATCACTTCTGAATTAAACAAATGATTATATTACTCTCGCCATTCACTTGTCGCATCTCTACTGTCCATTGTCGTCGACTACCATTGCCATCGCCGTCGGTGGCCACCACCATCGTCGTCGGTGGCCACCACCATCACCGTTACTGTCGGCCACCACTATCGCTACTGACTACCATCACTATTGTTGTTGTTGACTGCCACCATCATTGTTGTCGGCTACCACCACCACCATTGGTCACGATCATTGTCGCTGGCCACTACCATCGTCGTCAACCACCAACAGCGTCGCTGTTAACCCTTACTATCGCCATCGTCAGCCACCACCGCTATTGCCACCACCATCTGCCATTACCATTGTTGTTGTGGTCCATGACTACTGTCATAGGCCAATACTACCACCGTCGTCGACTACAACCACTACTGTCGTCGACTACCATTATTGTCGTCAGCTATCATCATCATTGTTGTTGCTGTCGGTCATCACGACTGTCGTCGGCTACCACCACTGTCGTTGCTTGCTACTAGCCACATCACAACCATCGATCACCATTACCGTTGCTGGCTACAACCATCGCCGTTGGCTACTACCATCGCCACCATCAACCATCATTGTTGCGGGATCACCATCGTCGTCGTCTGCCACCACCACTACTACTATCACCAATGATTATCAGCACTACTACTATCACCATCGCCAGCATCAGCCATCGCCAATGATTATCACCACTACTACTTCCGATGAAGGTCATGCAAGTCATTGAGAAAATTCGATTTTTTTTATTTGGATTTTGAAATGCATCTAAAAACTAAGACTCTAGTTCTTACGGTAAAGTCGATCACTTCACACCTCAGTCTTTAGGTTAGTTATAAAGAAATGAAAGAGAAAATTTGAAAATAGAAAGAGCTTCTATTCAAAGGTATAAAATGCTTGATTTGGTGCATCTTATGTATGACGCAAGGATATATGCGTTTAACACACTGATAGTGAGTTTTTAGCAAAAGAAGTATTTTTTTAGTCAACCACCTTTACTTTTGAGAAATAAAACCAAATGAGAGGTGGTTGTATGTACTTTTAAGTCTATAAAAATCTCAAACAATCAAGGAGTTGTAGTGCTTTAAAGTATACAAAGAAGAACTTCGCCACTAGCTTGAAAATCCACGAACTGCAAGTAAAGATTGCAAGGAAATGAAGAAGAAGGAAGAAGGGAGTGCTCACCTTAGAATGAGGGCACTTTTAGTCGTTTCACTGTGATCGTCAATATGTGGATATGGGATTTCGAAAAGTGTTTCTATTTTATTGCTTTGTTTGTGTCTCTTTGTTTATATGACTCTATCACTCCATAGATGTTGAAGTCATTGTGATCGTCACTTCTAATTCGCTTTTGTTAGTTCTAGAAATGTGGGAGGAGATTTGATATAAATGTGGGTTTAGTTATCTTAATACAATGTCAGTAGTTCTAAGAGTGTCTATGTTGATGAGCTTCTTCTTTCTCTTCTTTTCTTATAAAATAAAAATTAAAATACTCAGATTAATATGGTGTAGAAAATAGTTCAACAAAATAAATTAAAATTTACATAAAACAAAAAGAAAAACACTTATCATACGGTTTAATCTCTCTAGTTACAACTAAGTGTAAATATTTAGTTACAAAAATGCAAAGTATGTATTATGCAAAATATTAAAAATAAAACCTCCTTTTAATTCATGAATTGAATGCATGGAATTTGAGATAATGGTGTAGTCGAATCCTTCGAAGACAACCAATTAGTGGAAGAGTTTCACTCTATTAGTGAAGATTTAAGCTTTCTAGCTAGAATGCATGGACATTTTAATCTTAGAAATAATTTATATGCTCACCAAATTTTTTTCCTCCCCCCTTACGGTTGATGTCCTATGGTATATATGGAGACATGAGTAAATAAGAAAAGGTAAGAAATTCAAAATTAGGAAGGTGGTCTAGCTGTAGCAAATAATTACCAAATATGGAGTGTAATATGCATGAGAGCTTGTGTTCTATGTAGAACACAGGATGTGGTGTGTTTAACACATTCAAGAGTTGGTAGGCATTTTGTCACATTTATTGTTGGAATATTTCTCCCTATTAGTGGTGAATTAAGCATAATAAAGCCTAAGTCCAGTCATGGTGAACAGGCTCTTCCAAAAAAAATGAAATAATTTGAATTTAAAATTATTCTAAGGAAGGACAGTGGCACTACAGGGGGGCTACAATTGTAAGGTATAGAACATAGAGAGTCCTACGTTTTACATAAAACGCAGATATCCTAGCATTTTACATTCTCAAGTTGAAAACTTCTCAAAATTAGCTGCTAGGTTAAAGATGGTCAATTGGATCATTTAAATAATTTAATAAAGATCATTAAAGAAGGTACGTATACTCATTTTAAAAAAAGAGAAATTATCTCAAATTTAAAAAAGGAAGGCTTGACTGCAAATGGGGGGCGAAGCAAGTTGACATTGTAAAACACTGTGGAGTCAGTGTTCAATATAAAACACAATAGATGCTTTGTTTGATGTAAGATGCATCAAACCACATGTTTTACACCCAAGAGATGCAAACAATCATTATGAGTGCCCTAGTTCCAAGAAAAAGGACTCTAAGGCTGTATGAAAGATGATATGGTGTGATGTGACCTTAGAAAAATTAGAGAGTGTCTAAAACAAGACATCTACAGTCTTTGTCTGTTGGTTTGAGACGAAATTCCAAAGGGACTACTGTGGTCTATGTCAAAGGTTGAGTCTTCTTTTTTGTGACATTGTCGTACTTGTGAGTTTTGTAAGTTAGATAAGCATCATTATGCTATCTTTCATCAACCGTCTACTTTTGTTAGTGAGTCTGTTTAAGTAGATTCACTCAAATATCTAGGGACCAACTCGAGTGTTGATTATGTTGGATTTTTGCTACTACATTATCTTTATGGATGATTGCTCTAGAGTTTCATAAGTTTATTTGCTTCGAAATTGATCTCGTGTTCCTATTGTAATTAAATTTGTTTTAATGAAATAAAGACTTACTGATGATGCTTTGGAATATGTGCAATTTGAAATCTCTATGTTCTATGCTTCTGATAATATCTTACATCATCAGACTTCTTGTTTTCAAACCTTACAATAAAATGAGGTAGTTGAGCGTAAACATCATCACATTCTAGATATTATGTGTACTCTTGTGGTTCAATTGAATGCTCCAAAATGTTTTGGGTTTGACATTGGTTTTTTTGCTACTTATTTGATTAATAGGATGTCATCGGTTGTTCTTGTTGGAGACATTCCTCTCAATCATTTGTCTTAATGAGAGTTTTTTTCATCTTTCTCTTAGAGTGTTTGGTTGTATTTGTTATATTCAGGATCACTCACTTGAACTTGATAAGTTAGCTCCTAGGGTTTTCTAAGTGTGTCTTTATGTGGTACTTTAGGACTTAGAAAGGGTTGTTACTAAAGGCTTAGGAGTTGGCGTATTTGAGTCTTCATGTAACACATTGAGCATGTTGACAATTAACCAAATTTTTCTCTCACTTATGGCACTATTTCTATTAAGTTATTTCAAAGAAAATTCTAATATTTCATCTAGTACAACACACATTTATGCTGACATAAAGTGAACTGATCTGAGCCAGCTGTCTCACAGGTTCTGTGCGACCCATTAGTGCTAACAAAGCTAAACAATTCACTTTATGAGATTCATTCTAGTCAGCATAAGTTAGATTTCTTTATTCAATGTGTCCCTATGGTGATGAGAATTTGACTTTGCTAGTTTTGTAAAATTGTTTGCATCAATGATTCAGATATCAACAGAATGACATGTTAAATGCCTTTCATTTCACAGCTTCCCTTTTGTGCTTTGATTGTGAGATTTGCTTCACAGTGCATCTGTGATATCCTTATTCTTGTTTCAGGTGGGTTCAAGCAGAGTGTAAGAAATTGGGCGATAGCGACAACCCTGTAGTTAGTGAACTTTTAAAGATGGCTGTATGTTGCCTGAAAGAAAGGCCTGTTCTATTCAAGTATTGTGCTGAAGAGGTATTTTTGGTAGCTTATGTAAATTGTTAATGGAAGATAATAGTGGTGTACAAAGAGAGTCTATACTTGCATACATTGTTAGTAATTTATATCCAAGTAGACTTAGTTAATGACATAAACATGCTTTCATACAGGTCGCTAATATGAGGCATCATGCATTGTTTAGACGTTTTATAACTGCTCTTACACGTGGTGGACCTGGAGGGCTGCCACGACCCATTGAAGTGCATGCTCATGACCCTTTACGCTATGTAGGTGATATGCTGGGGTGGTTGCATCAGGTCTGGCTCCTAAACTTTTATTTCTAGTATTTAACATTTTCACTTAGAGACATTAACCCCAAGTATGTTTCTAAACAACTAGGCCTTAGCATCTGAGAGGGAGTTAGTACTTGCATTACTGGATCCAGATGTGATGCTGGAAACTGGGCCAACTGCTGACCAATTATCCAAGATCTCACCAAGTGACGCTGCCAAAACAGAACCTGACACCACATTTGTTCTGGATAGAATATTTGAAGGAGCATGCCGGCCTTTCAAAGTCAGAGTTGATCAAGTTTTGCAATCTCAACCCACTCTCATAGTTTCCTACAAACTATGTAATACATTGGAGTTTTACGGCTACACTGTGAGTTTTTAATCCTTTTATTGCTTATTCAAATGGATGATACTTTTGTTCACCTTAGATTTCTTCTTCTGAAGATTGCAGACCTGCTGGGGAAAGAAGCAGCTCTTTGTAATACAATTGAGCTACTCAAGGATGCTTCTCGACAGACTGTGTTCAATATTCTGAAAACTAGGGGAGAAAAGCTTTTGAAGTACCCCCTTCTTGTTGCTACTGATCTTTCTCCACCTCCAGCGGTAAGGGAAGGAGTATCTTTGTTGCTTGAAATAATTGACACCTACAATAGCATGATGGTTCCTGCTTCTGGGAAGAAGCCCGAATTTGATCCAGTAATAAAAGCACTATTGGATCCAATTATTCAGGTAGGATATGTTTCAATTTCACAATCTTGCTACATCTTATGCTTTGTTTCTATGTATTTTATATACTAAACAATCCTATCATTGCGGTGTATCCTAAAGGAAAAATAGTGGAAATCTTGAAGGTGAGAGGTGGGGGGAGAGATGGTGGAATGCTAGCGAATAGGTGGCTTGAAGGAGACCTTGTGACAGTGCCACCACAAACGGGAAGTGTTGGGTGTGGAGGAAGGCAAAAGGGTCTCCAAAGGTGCTATCGGTGCAAATGTGTAATACCTCGATCCCGGACACGCTACCATAACATAGTATCAAGTATAATTACACTAATTACAGAAACATCAAATAATTGTAATGTGCGGTTAGAATTCCACTATTGTATCGGAATTCAGTTGCACGCGGTCTGCACATAAAAACCAAATAACATGCGTGAGTGACATCTAAGTACCCAGTACGCGTCCCAAAACATACAAACCACAAAACCTTGGTAAAACCATAAATCTCATTTTTTTCAAAGTTTGGTTTTCTCTTTCTGAAAAATCATTCTTTCTTTTATTAAACAATCATTTGCGAATTCAATTTCAATCCATGCTTTTTCAAAAGCCATGTTTCCTTTTCTTTTCTCAAAACATTTGGAAATTCATTCCAAAACTACTTTTTCTTACAAAACATTCCTTTACATTTCTTTCAAAAACCTTTTGAAATTCATTTTTTCAAAACATTTTCATTTCTAATATTTGAGATTTCTTCCCAAAATACACTTTCAAATTCACATTTCTGACCAGATCCAGCTTAAAACACAATGTCCCATTGGACTCAAAACCAAATTATAAATACTGACTGGCAACTGGTTAAAACATTATCATTTCTTTTCAGGATTTTAAGACCATTTCATCGGTCCAATCCTGACCAAATCACATTTCACTTTCTTTATTCATTTCTACTTTTCTTTATTGTTGTTACCTTAATCAGGGGTAACCAGATACACAAGCAGTAGGCGAGGACATCCTTCCCCTACTTTTCTGCACTGCCGTGATGAAATTCCCCGTGCGGGATGTCATCGCCTCGGCCAATCAGCCTCAATTCCATTTTTATAAGTGCACGGGGATACGTCTCTGTCTGACGCTTCAGTAGGTGACCCGAACAACTAGGTCCAATGACCCAGGCTCAGCCTACACAGTCGGTGACTCGAACAACTAGGCTCAAAAGTCCAAGCTCAGCCTACACCGCTACGAGCTCGGTGACCCGAACAACTAGGTACAACGACCCAGGCTCAGCCTACACCGTCGGTGATCCGAACAACTAGGTATGAAAATCCAGGCTCAACCTACACCGCTATGAGCTCGGCAACCACATTATCAGTGTTCCAATTCAAAATCATTTTCCATTTCATTCCATTCTTCTCGTTGCAGGACTCTATTTTCTTGCAACACTTGACCCTCCACTGGGGTCCCAACTCAAGTCATGAAAATCATGCTTAAAGTCATAAATTGGGTCTCATGTCCAAAACCACATAAAATCATCTTTTTCATTCATTAATAGGGTCTAAAACCAAAACCACACATAAATCCATTTGTTTGGGATTCCATATGCCTCTATGTCATTACATAGGGAAACATCATTCATATAAACCCACCATACCATTAAAATCATTTAACATTCATTAAAATTCACATTTTTACATCCCATGTTTAGGACAAAAACGGCACACCGAATTTTTAATTCGGTATTTCGAAATTCCCTGTTTCGGTATACCAAAAATTTTCAGTATGTCGAAACTCCTTGTTTCGGTCGATCGTGAATTTTGGTCTACCGAACCCTGGTTTTTGACTTAATCTGCTAGGATTTCGGCATACTGAATAAATTCGGTATACCGAATTTCCCTTTCCGGGCAGTGAAATATCGCCTCAAGTGGGATTTCCGATCGGACCCTCCAAACATTCACTAATAATTTCCATAAAATCATGGGGTGTAGACCCTTAAGTCTACTTCAAAACCCCTTAAATCATTCATGATTCCATCAATCACACAGCTCAAACGAAAATCAAAAGGGGGAAGGGGCTCAAGAACGACTACTGTAGCCTTCAACCCCAAAATCACGTTTTCCCCACAAATATCAATCCTAACCGCATGATCTCTACGTTCTCATGCTATACATCACATTCCCATTCATTTTATGATTTTTCTACAATTTAACATACATTAGCTTGATTTTCCATGTCATTTACCTACTGTTAACAAAATGCTAAACAGGAGGGGAAGGGGTCGCATACCTGGCTCAGCCCTCCGACGACCCTTACCACACTCTGGCAAGCCTCCTCGTGCCCCGGCGAAGCCTCCTCGCACCGGAGGAACACCACGAGCGGCTCACACCACCTCCTCGGTTGCGTCCGCTCCTCTTTCTCTTCTCCTCTCTCGGTCACCTTCTCCTCTCTCGCACGCCTCAGCCTCCCTTTATCCTCCTTCCCACTCGCGTTGCGTCGACCATCCATCACGTCGGAAGAGACGGGGAGGCACGGACTGGCGTCGTTGGTGGCACGAGTCGGAGAAGGGAAGGAAGGAGACGAAAAATGCTGTGGGCTCATGAGAGGAAAGGAAAAGAAAGGAGGAAAAGAAGGAAAAGAAAGGAGGAAAAGAAGGAAAAGAAAGGAACGCGAACTGAGGCGACTGTGCATCCTCAAATAGGACTCCACATTGGTCCCAAATCACAAACAGGTGCACAGACAATCAACCATAAGCTCACACAAATAAGAAACAACAAATTATCTATTAATAAACCATTTAAACATTATCACATTTAATTACATGGTTTACAAATATAAATGGATAATCAGGTCCAGATGTCACAAAATGTGAATCTAATTGGCAATGGATGGGCTTGAGTTGAGAAAATTTTGAAGGTTTCCTGGAACCATCTTAGGAAGGATAGGGGAGTATGTCTAAAATGTTTTGGTAAGGGTCATTGGCAAGTTGAGTGTCAGCAGTGTAAGAAGGTTAGACATCGCGAAAGGTGGTACATGATTGAGTCAAAAGGGTCAACCAAACAATAATAGTTATTGAGGGACAATAGGAGGTTAGGCTCGACTGGACAACCAGACCGTCGGGAGGTGAGGCTCAACCGAATGGTTGTGGAGTCAATGCGAGGATGCTCGACCAAACAACATTGAAATCCTTTGTTATGAAATAATATAGTAGTTTTCTTTTCTCATTCCACATGGTATCAGAGTACAAGAAAAATCTTAGGGTTTGAGAGAGAATGTGTGTGCACAGTAACCACCGTCGCCATCGGTAGACTTCCGTCACAATAGTACAGTTGGCGACGGCGGATCCATATGAAAACCCCCTCTTTCTTGTCCATTTTTCCATTCAAAGCCTAGATCAAGCTTAGATCTAAGTTGTTCTGTTGCCATCGGCCCTTTCTCCTCTGTCCAGGCCTGTTGGCGCCAACCAGGTCTCCACACGCCACTCCTACCGTCGACAGTTTGCGTCGAGTCTTCTAGGTTCCACTCCCACACCCGTTGGACCTTCCTACCTCTTCGTCGCCTTTGTCGTCTTCTTCGTTGTCTGCTGCTGCGCACGAATCATCATCATCATCGCCACTACCTGCGTTGTGTCCTTCGTCTTCACCTTGACGGATCTGCTGTCCACTAGATGGTTACGTCGATCAGGGAGCCTCGTTGTCGTCATCGTCTCTGGCCTTCCCACCCGTCGGCCTTCTCCTCTTAGTTGCCAGGCCCGCTGGCCAGTCCAGGTCCTTCAGCCGCTGCATGCTAACTCTCTAGGCCTTCCTCTCGCAATCGCAGGCCAGTCCAGGCCACCAGTTCCGTAGTCGTCGGTGTGTCGTTTGAGGGTGCCTCCAGTCGCACTCTCAGGCCTCGTTGAGCCGTCCGACTGCCTTCGGTGGACCATTCTGCTGCCTCCGCCATAGATCCTCTATTGTCGGGTGAAGAGGAGGAAGAAGAAATAGTGAGGAGGGAGGAGAAAAAAATGAAAGAAGAAAGAAAACGAAGGAGAGAGAGAGAGAGAGAGAGAGAGAGAGAGAGAGAGAGAAGGTGAAAAGGTGAGAAAATGTTAGGGGGGAAAATGAAAAGAGAATATATGAGAAGAAAATGAGGAAAAAAATGCTTATCTTAGACGACTTTCAGACATTGTTTCTGTTGTATGGACTTGTCACATCCACACGTGTTGGTGTAGGAGTCCAGTTACTTATTGACATTTCTGATCTTACGTCGTCTCTGTTGTGTGGACCTGTCAAGTCCACGTGTTGATGCAGTAGTTTGATTGTCTTGTTAGTATGTTTTTTGGATTAAGTCTTCTTCTTTGTATCTATTTATGTAACAAGCTGTGCATGTTAGATGTTTTAGTTTGAAGGGGAGTGTTAGAATAAATGGATTATTATGTTATCCAGTTAATAGGTTACTTGTAGGTTAAGTATATCTTCTCCTATATATAGGAGATTGTAATCCTTTGTTATGAAATAATATAGTAGTTTTCCTTTTTCATTCCACATATATAAATGACTGGGCCAAGCCCACTATAGCATCACAGATTAAAAGGTGAAAATGGGACACATGCTCCATAAGTCAGCATGTGCTTTCTTGTTAGTTAAAATTACAAGCCATACCCTTTTCTTCTTCATGATGTTGGTAGGGGTAAAACTCTAAATCTATTGCCACCTTCATCCTCATGGAGTGGACGCGATCTTGCTGCATTGTTGTGAAGTGGAGATGTCCCAGGGGAGGGGAGGGGACGGGGATGGCAATGGAGCAGTAGTAGCAAGGGGGCACCATTGCCACTATTCCACTATGTCGGCTTTTATAAAGCATGTGTTGGTCCAAGTAGCCTGACTTGGATAACATGGCCAAAATTTTGGTCTGAAATTTCACACTACCAGGCGTACGGGTATATTTTGTGTCTACAAATTGGAGAAAAACCAAGTGTTGGCAAAATTTTCCTGATAGGTGTCGACATTATGTAACATGGATCCCTTTAGCCTTCTATATTGCAATGACCTTAGTTGGTTTTCAGTGAAGTTTTTTCACATGTCTGATCTCTCTAAAACCATACAAATTTGTCCATTCTTTCAATTGCTTCTGCCATGACTAGTAAAGCATGTACATAGGCGAATTTCACCTTTCCATTTGCATTGATCAATCTAATATTTTTGGTTATGATTACCTTTTCTATTGGAAACTCACTTTATCTGCATGACTTCTTGGGGGTAAATAAGATGATTATTATAGTATTATTTTTCTTATAATTCTGTTTAAACAATTCTGCAGATGTGTGAGCGAGCTGCAGAAGCTCACAAATCAAAAGGTTCAATCAACACATCTAGGAGAAGAACAAGCTCCGACCTAGGTCAAAGTAACAGAGAATCTTCACCAATTGATGCTTTCTTGGCTAAAACCAGTTCCAGTTTTACTCAGGTTAGTGTTTGTTTTTTGTTAAACTTTTCTTTCTTAGGCTTTTCAAGGCATTGTATAATATTCGTTTTTTTCATGAAGTAATTTATTTTGGAACCCTATAATGGCACAAATAGGGGGTCACCTTGACTTGTCTTAGTTTATTTTAACAAGCTTAGTCTTAGCTAGTGCTGTGGCTTGTTATGATTCAAACCAAAACTCGAGCTTAGTCCAAACAAACATGCTGATGAAACACAAGCCATAAGGAGCCGTGTTTAGCTGAAACATGCTGATAAACAGGTTAGATTTCAGTTCAAATATTTAAACCGTGTATAGCTGAAATGGAAACATTACCACACACTAGTATGAATCCATATGTACAGGAAAATGAAATCAAAATGCAATGCATTTCAATGGATCCAACTCAATCAATATGTCTCAAATCATCAATCAAATCTCAGACAAACAAATCCGCTCTTATAATCTTCATGGGTGAATTAACTTTTCCCTCTCCATTGAACTTCCATTTAGTCTTTTAAATTTAACAATGACATTGATAGTAGTCAGAAACAGATGGAAAAGGCAGCCTTTAACTTCTCTACAATTCAGCTTCAGTCTCCACCTTTATTTATCCACTGAAGGACTAAATTTCTAAGTAAACTTTATCGAGCCTTCATGAGTCGGGCTGAGCACCTCTTGGCACAATATATTATGTATATCTTCTGTACTCAATATATGTCTCTGTAGCCTTGCCAAAATAATTATTTGCTGTCATATTTCAAAAGTAGGGTTGCTATTTTGTTTAGAATTTTTTCTCCTTCCAAGTTGTTTATGTAGTGTTGCCTAATTGTTCAAAACAGAATAAACAAATAGAACCTCTACAACTTCAACAAGACTGGTTTATACCTATAGAATTAAACATTGGTTTCATGTCGGATCTCTGTCCAACAAAAATAAGAAATGTGTCGAACACCGGAAGAAATGTCAGTGGAAACACGTTAAATTAATAGAAGTCTATGGAAATGGTCAAAAAGTTTTGAATTTTGATTTGAAACTTTGAGATAAGCTAGTAAGCAATAATCTATATCTTAGACTACTTAGATCAACTTCTTCAGTATGAATTACATTAAAATCATGGTGTCAAATTTCGATCCGTGTCGACGAAATTTCGCCGACACGTATTGGTAGGTGCAAGTAGAGAAACGATATTGGCAGGTATGTCGCGACTTACCTTATGTCGGACGATATTTCGGTAGTCGATCGTATCGGTGGATGTCGGTGGGTGTTTGATACTTTTTTACTCAAATCCTCACATATCGCTTGATACGCCATCCCTACAACACGACACACGACACGGCTTTAAAAGCCACGGGATTCGTTCGTCTACCAACACCCCAACAACGCCTTCTCCCATTTTCTTTCCTCTCCTCTTCAACCTTCTCCAACGCTCCGTCGTCGTCCAGCGTCGTCGTTTATAAGCTTCTCTCGTAGTCCAGTGCCAACTGTCATCCTGCCTCCAGCGTCGTCCGCCGTTAGCTGTTCGTCGTCCGCCAGTCCAGCGACTTCCATCAGTCCCCCTTCGCCGTCTAACGTCTTCTCCGGTACTCGTGTTCGCCGTTCGTCTTCCTACATCGTTGTCAACTCCGATCTCCAAGGCCAACCAGGTTCATCGTCGTCGCCTCCCCTTTTTTTTTTCTGGAATCTTCGAGTGCAGGATGGGGAAAGTGTTTGTGCGAATATCAAATATCGTATCGGGCTAATATATAGTATGGGTTAAGACATATACTTGGGTTATAATATCAAATATCGGGTTACGGGGAATAAGACATATATTAGGTTAAAAATCTTAATTGTGAAATCTTAATTAAAATAGATGATAAAAGTAATGGATCATATTTTTTTTATTAAAAATGAATTGAATAGCATTTCTATCCTTTTTTATTTTTTTTAACTCCTATCATCTAATCCTTTATGTTTTGTTTTAATGTTTGTGTCTAATGTCTTATTTTTTTTCTTATGTAAAAGAGACAGTGGTTTATAAGATAAGGTGGTTTATAACAAAATTTTCAAAAAAAACTCTTACCGTCTAGCTTTATCTTATGTTTATTTTTTTTTAAGTCCTTTCTTG
>JAMKQA010002974.1:0-25636 GCA_024699735.1 Posidonia australis
TGAGAAATCAGCTAGTATTTTTGAAGCATCATATGCAACTTTCCCAGTTGATCTAGGAACAGATATGTTGTTAGAAACTTCCTCCCTTTCACTGCTCTAGGTACAAATAAGACTCCAAGAACAGGTTTGCTTTCTCATTTTCCTTTTGTATTTTGCTAAAAAATAATTTAATGTTGGATTAGAAAATAAGCTATTTCTTTGCAATTGACAAACTATGGTCAATTTCCATGGACTTACCAAAGAATCATCAAAGACAAATTCTTACAGTTGTAATTTCTCTGAACTGTACTGTAGAACCTAATTGTAGGAATCCTTTGAAGAAGAGATACAGTAATATCCATAATGATTATCAGTTGAGATCTCATCCTAATTCCTAAATCATCAAATTTTTTTGGAAACCATCTTTCTTCTCTCTTGAAAACAAAAGGCAAAAAGAGGGGAAAAAAACAGTGCATTTTTTTTAGTGCATAATCCTAAAGAAAAATCAAAAGTCATTCCAAAAACCAAGAAAACCCAACTCTCTCAAAATTACTTCATCCTCCTCTATCCCCCTTGTCAACTCAATTCAATGTATTCAAGTAGAAGAAGTAATGGAAGTCTCCATTAATTCCTCTGTAGCATTCACTTCTCTCTGCACTGTCCACTCCACCCCCTCTATTTATAACCAACACTTCCACCTCTCCTCTTATCCACTCCACTCTCAAATCCCACCACCAGCACCACAATGCTCCCATTCCACCACCACCACCACCACCACCTCCTCCTCCTCTTCCTCCTCCTCCTCTTCACCACCACCACCACCTCCTCCCCAACCCACTTCTCCGCCACCACCCTCCGCTCCCCCAACCCACTTTCCCCCAAGGCCTCCCTAATCCGGTACTGGTCCTTCAAGGTTCCCAACGACCAACCCAAGCCCGTCTTCCTCCTCTCCAAGGCCTCCCCTCTCTCCGCCGCTGAGTCCGTCCTCTACCAGAACCTCGCCGCCCAGAACCTCCTCTCCTCCCACCTCCTTCCCTTCTGTTCCGCCGCCCGCCTCCTCTGCTTCCCTTTACGCTCCCTCGGCCTCGACCAACAACTCTCCTCCCACTCCGACGCCCATTTCTCCCTCTACTCCAACATCAACTTCACCAACTACGGCACCACCAAGAAGGGCGGCCTCGACTCCTTCAAGAACTACTCCGACGACCGGAACGTCCCCCTCGACAGCTTCCGGAGGTACAACCGCGACTCCGACGACCGGGACACCAAATTCGCCTTCTACTCCACCAACGGCAACGTCGTCACCACCAACTTCAGCTCCTACGCCACCTCCGCTGACGGCGGCGCGGGGGACTTCACGAGCTACGACCAGTCTGCCAACGTCCCCGTCCTCAAATTCAACAACTACGACGCGACGGCGGAGGCAAGGGACGACTCCTTCACCAGCTACTCTGACGACACCAATGCCGGCGGCCAGTCCTTCTCCGGCTACGGCCGGAACTCCGCCGACGTGCCGACAGCCTTCACGAGCTACGCGAAGAATTCGAACGTCATGGGATCCACCTTCACTGGCTACGGTGAGAGGGGCACCAACCCCAACGACACCTTCAGCAGCTACGGCTTCAACGGCAACGTCCCGCAGAACAACTTCCACAGCTACGCCGACGGCGGGAAGGGGGAGGTCACCGAGAAGTTCAGTTCTTATAGAGACAATGCCAATGTGGGTGACGACAACTTCAAGTCGTATTTGAAGGGGACCAAGACCTCCAAGGCCGAGTTCGACAACTACGGCCAGTCGGCCAACGTCGGCACTGACAACTTCCGCGGCTACGGCGAGAATGCCCGTCTTCCCACCGTCGGGTTCAGAACGTACGGGATGAACAACACCTTCAAGGAGTACTCCGATACGGGGAGCACGACGTTCGCCGACTACCGGAACACGTCGTCGGCGCAGTTCGCCAACATTGCGGCGGTCAGCGACGGGGTCAGGAGCGGGAGGTTTGTGAACCGGTGGGTCGAGCCGGGGAAGTTCTTTAGGGAGAGCCGGCTCAAGACCGGGTCGGCGATCCCGATGCCCGATATAAGAGATAAGATGCCGGACCGGGCTTTTTTGCCCCGATCCATTGCGGAGAAGTTACCCTTCTCGTCGTCGAAGATGGGCGAGTTGAACCGAGTTTTTAACGCCACGGTGGACACCAGCTTCGCCAAGGAGATGGCGAGCACGGTGGCCGAGTGCGAGCGGGCGCCGAGCCGGGGCGAGACAAAGCGGTGCGCCACCTCGATCGAGGACATGATTGATTTCGCAACGTCGGTGCTTGGCAACGACGTCGTCGTTAGGTCCACTGAGTCGACGGCTGGGTGGGGAAAGAACGTCGTGATCGGGAAGGTTCACGGAATCAACGGTGGAAAGGTCACCAAATCGGTGTCTTGCCACCAGAGCTTGTTCCCCTACATGGTCTACTATTGCCACTCGGTGCCCAAGGTCCGAGTCTACGAGGCGGAGATCATGGCCGTCGATTCGAAGAAGGTGATCAATCGTGGTGTTGCCATCTGTCATCTTGACACGTCGGCTTGGAGTGCCAGCCATGGTGCTTTCGTGGCGTTGGGGCCGGGGCCAGGTAAGATCGAGGTGTGCCATTGGATCTTTGAAGGAGACATGACGTGGGCGGTCGCCGATCGATCCTGATCCGACAGTGGAGATTTATTGCTTTGTAATACTGTGTTTTTTTCGTCTTCTAATCGTTCATCAAGTCTGTCATTAATTTTTGAAGTATGCTTATAATAACGAGGTTAAGGTATAATATGGGTGCAATTGTTACTAATTTTGTTGGATTTTCAAGAGTCTGCAAGTGTTGTGTTGTAAACCTTCATAAACAATGAAGCAATTACATGGTGGCAACAAAGCCTTCTTTCCCTTTTTACGTTGTCTTGGTTTTTTTTTTCTCTGTACAAAGAGGTTTAACATTTGTTATTGTATTCTTTTTTATAATAAATATTCTTTTAAAATACTTCTTATAATAAATATTAATTGTTAAATCCCTACATGATATGTTATTCATCAATTCAAGCTCAGTCTCTACATTATTCGACGGGAGACTATTCCAACATTTCCATGATATGCTAAATTACTTGATTAAGTTTGAACAAACAACAAAATCAAATTTACCATTTCCCCTTTTTATGCAAGTCATTTGAGTTCAACTTCAATGCAGATCTAAGGTTTTTTCATGTTCTCATGACAAATCGAAATCTTTAAGAATACCAG
Source organism: Posidonia australis (assembly GCA_024699735.1). Taxonomy (NCBI): domain Eukaryota; kingdom Viridiplantae; phylum Streptophyta; class Magnoliopsida; order Alismatales; family Posidoniaceae; genus Posidonia; species Posidonia australis. The sequence continues at coordinate 3,245 of JAMKQA010002974.1, forward strand.
TCTCATCAAGTTGTGTAAATAATCAATCTAAACTTATGAAGAGCTAGTGTGGAATTTTTTTTCCCAACATAATTACTTGGGTTTTACAGAGTAATAATCCGACTAAATTGTGAAGAATTTTTTTTTGAAATTACTCACTCTCCATTTAGAAATTCTACAAATTCACTCGTCAGCTTTACTGACATTAACCTCCCATCAACCTTCTGCCGTCCTGCATGTTTTCCACAGTGTCACCAAACATCTTTGCTTTGAACATTCCGGTCCATGGCCTCAGTATTCGGTATTGGAAGAAGAGGAAGAGAAGATGTGTCTGCATGATGGAACCTGGAATACATGAACATGACCCACTCATGTTGCCTCTGCCAAAAGGAACAACTTTGCTTCTGTTGCTCCCTTTTTCTCTTTTACCCTTTTTTTCCCTTCTCGCTTTGAACACGCCATGGTCCATGGCCTCAGCTTTCGGTAATAGAAGAAGAAGAGGAGGAAGAGGAAGAGGAAGAGGAAGAGAAGACGTGTCTGCATGATGGAACCTGATATACATGAACATGACCCACTCATGTCGCCTCTGCCAAAAGGAAGAACTTTGTTTGTGTTGCTCATTTTCTCTCTTTTACCTTCTTTATCTTCTTGCTTTAATGGTTCATGATTAATGTTGCAATGACCTGAGACACCATGCCATGTCTAAACATGTACTGCATGCAGCTGTAAAGCTTCACCTCCATGCATGCTCTGAGAAAGAAAATAAGGAGTGGGGAAGAAAGAAGACTTCAGTTTTCAGGGTTGGGGTTGGTTGCTGAGCCTACTGGGTTCTGTTATGGGTTATCAAAGATCAACTAGAAATGTATGCGTTCATGTATAGTGGTCTACTGGGGTGTCTACCGAAACAGTTCTGTGATGTCTTCAAGACGCGATGCAGTCTTGAGGAAGGGATGGATTGGAATGATTGGATTGTATTCTTGGAACTTCCAGTTTCTGTCCATGTTCACCACGAAATTATGTAAGACATGATTACCTTAGAAGAATTGTTTTGGTAAGAAGAGAACAAGCTGTCCATTTCGGCGTTTGACAGTAATTGGGTTCTTCTTCAGTGACGGAATAGAAGAAGAATCTTGGGCCCTCAAATTGGATAGGAGACGTGCTTGGTAGGCATTTGAAGAGAAATGGGAAAGGCAGTTGGTAGGATACTTGGGCCCTCAAATTATTAATGTGCTTGCTTTGGATGGCAGTTTGGTGAATTTTTTGGTTTTCTTGATTGATCTGGTCATTCTCTTTGTTTTCTGTCTAGATCAATTTGTTGTTTTCTGTCTAGATCAATTTGCACTGAAAAACCATCGATATACTCATTTGAAACTTCCAGCAATTTAGTGGAATTTATATGCCTAAATTAATTCTTGATGTCTCCATACTATGTATTGGGACATGTGCAGTCTAATTATACTGAACTATACACCCACTGATCAAACTCCACGGAGGAATGCGGGGAGCAACACCTCCTGTCTGTAAGGAAGGAGTTTGGGAGCATGTCCTAAGATTTTTTTATTTTTTAAAAGACTATATGTGTAATTTTCTATTACTATAACGTGTTAATTCTATTCTATACAAAAAAAAGACAATTTTCTGTGACATATAATCTTCACATAAATTCCTGTTTTCTGTGTGTGCTTGTTTTTTTCTTCTTCTTCGCTTCTCCTTCAGATACTGTAAGGATATCCTTTCTCAACGCCACAAAGGTTAGACCTCTGAATCACGGATACTATAAATTTGATCAAACAAATGATGAACCAAGCAGAAGAAAGTGGCTATTATCGAAATTTCAGTGTCACCAATTATGCGAAGGAGTTGAAAAATAATGATTAGATAATGGATTCCTCATCTCATCCTGAATCTCAGTTTTTCAACGATGAGAGATATGATATGACACAAGTTGGTCTTGGGTGGACTCTGGCAATTGATGACATTTTGAAGGTCCTCCTCGCTGGTACTGCACCAGTGCAACTCTTTCAAGACTGAAACTCCGCCATTAATTTGTGTGTCTTAGATGCATCTTCTTCACAACTGCTTACCAACTTCACCACATGGAACTAAAGATCCCAACTTTATTACTTGCCCAAACTGTGCAATGGAAGGGGCAAACGGTAACTTAACGCAATTGGATCTTCATATTACAGCCTCTGGATCTCTCATAGATAACAATGACCTCCGGCTGGCGGCAATTACACGGACACTGACAGGGTAATAGACGTCCGAACCACAGCAGATGGCCACTGCACCAAGTGTCCCTCAAGATTCAGAACCCTTGCTTGGCTTATAGTGCACGATCAAATTCTTATTAAAGTCAATCATGCAAAGAAAGTATGGTCGGGGGACAAAACCAGTGTTTTTTGTAGCTCTCGTTGGAAGACTCTCTTTACTTTGTTTGTCTATTGTCCACCGATTCTCTCTTCCTACCGTTGATGCAACTGCAAATGTCATCCCCCTCGTCGACTTCATCCCAGTTGTGTGGTGCGTCCCTTCGAACCTGTTGCTTCAGACCCTCTTCTGTTTCGGCTTTTCACAGGTTCTGGATGCCATTTGCTCCCTGCCGTGGTTGCTTCTCTGGACCGTTTGATTTGTTGTTATTCGGCTAAACACCCTACCAGACATGGTTTTATTGGATTGCTGTAATCTGCCTCACCAGGCTAGGTGATGGTTGATTTATCTGTCTTTGAATTGCTTAAATCAATGAAACCTACCTTTATAAAATACATGTTGCGATTATCACAAAATAAATAAATAGATGTCGCAACTATTTCCTCTGAAAGATAGCTTTAAACTATTTAAAAATAACGACATGCAGCTATGCAATAGTGCATGCCCAAAAAAAAAAACCGATGCTGACATGACTGCTTTATATCTTTCCTTTTTTTTTTTTAAAATATTTCTATTTGTTTATAAATCCAAATACACCAGCATTCAATCCCTTTCATATTCTACAATATATATAATTTCAGAATTTTTGGAGTTCCTTTCGGTGTTGGTTGACACATTTAGTTTTTAAAAATGAAATTTAAAGAATTTTCGGACTCTGGCCTATATTGGCTGGATTGCAGTAAAAGTTTAGCTCACATGTATAATAGTTTAATAATTAAATCCATAAGGTTGGAAATTTGGAAAAATAAAATAAAAATTGGTTCAAAGCAGCCATGTTGGCTATATCGCCAATCAACATCCTTTTTTCTGTGATGCAAGTCTCTAATTGCCAACATGCATGAGTTAGGATAGCATTCCTTCCACAAAGCCAGGAGTCATAAGATATAATATAAGATCCATAAGAAGGGGAGGCTTAATACTTTTTCGAGCCTACTTATCCAGGAGAGGATGGATAGACTCACTTTCTTGTATATTATGTGGCTACACGATACATAACTTCTTGCATTGTGTTGTTGTTGTTGTTGTAGCCATTTGGATTTTTTTCCTATATGATATTAATTACTTAAATAACATCAATATTTGTAATATTTACTCCTTATTCAATAGAATAAAATTCAATTTAAATTTGAATAGATGGAACATGTCCGTTCTGACTATTATTTGGATTCTATGGTTAGATAGAAATTCTAATATTTTCGGTAATAAAGTTAGGAATTTATCTTCAATTTTATTCTAAATTATCTATTTAATGACTTCTTAAATAGATAATCTGATTATAGGATAGGGGTTGGTGGTTATTTTTTCAAATCATAAAGCACATGTAATAGGAGTGGAACCAAGTTAAGGTTAATCAACTTGCTCAAGTTATTGGGCATCTCTGTGGGTTCTGTCTTTGTCTTAGATGACTCCAATACTGTTACTAAAACAGTATATGATTCTTTGAATCTTGCATCTGACTTAGGCAATTGAAGAAATCTTTTTTAGTTAAAAGTCTAAGAGTATTAGTCATACTAATTTTGACAATAATAGCTTCTGGACTATGTTTATAATAGTTTATTGAGACAAATTCAGTGTTTAGCCTTTACAATTCTTTATCTTTGGGATTCATTTTTTAGGATTGTAATTTAAACATTGTTATTTTAGTTTATCACTTGGCGGCGATACTCATAATTAAGTGAAATATTAATATCATTATCTTATTGTTTGCTAAAAAACAAAACAAAACAAGGGAAGGCTTTAGTTTATCACTTAGTGGTGGTACTCATAACTAAGTGAGATATTAATATCATTATCTTATTATTTGCTAAAAAAAACAAAACAAGGGAAGACTTTAGTTATCATTGTTTTTTTTTTGTTAACGACAAGTTATTTGCTATATTTCCCAAGGGTAAAGTCTTCCCTGGGAGATCAAAAAAATACAGAGTTTTGCTAACAAGTAAGACATAAGTGGAGTACATATAGTCCACAAATTAAAGCAGCCAACACAAGCCAGTTATAAAGAAGTATTGTTTGCAAATAGTCTATAATCAAAAAAGATTAACAGAAAGTTAATCAACAGATAGATGATCCTCTCATGTGGCTGGACCTTGCTGTGAAGTGTCAGCATTTCCACTGAAGAATGTCCTAGTGGCTGGAGGATCATTATTTTCAGACAGCTGGACAGAGGTAATGGAGCACGAAGCATCTACTTTGTCAAAACCTGTGGCCAAAGTATCTATCCAACTATGAAAAAGAACAGAAAAAGAACATCTGCTTTAGTTATCATTGTTGCAGCGTAGATTATTTCGAAAGGAGTAGAACTGAACAAAATTATTGTCTGGTTCTATAAAATGCAATATAATTTCAAAGACAAAATAGAAGTGTTGGCTGATATTCTTGAAATTAATGACGCGAATTTCTGATCCTAATAAACTGGTCAAGAGGGGTTTGACATGCAACAATCTGCAAGATACAGTGTTCCAAAGTTAAATGTGTAGGCTAAAAACACAGGGGATGTTCCCAAATCCCAACCGATGTCAAATAATGGGGCCATGGCTTATAATCATGAAAAGCTGCAAGAAATTGGTACAATTAGCACGGGAACATTGTCTATGTGGGAGGTAAATAAGTACAGAATGATGATTTGTTTACAAAGAAGTTAATGGAACTTTGGATGTTAAGGCATAATCCTAATAACAAGTGGACTGTGAAGTTGGCCCATGGGCATTATTTACCCCCAGATAGGCCTTAATTTCTTCCATCAAAAGAATATACTACGAATTCTGTCAATTGATGTCTGTAGTCACTTAGTCTAGTAGTGAAGTTTCTTTGTAGTTGTATGAGAGATCGGAAGTTCGACTCCCACAGACATCATATATATTACATCACTTGATGATAGTTTCTCATAATAAAGTATTTGAGTGTAATATATATCAATTACTGTTTACAAAAAAAAAATTCTGCCAATTTACTTGATTGCATTCATGGTTTAGACCGTAGGCCCAAAACAATGACGATTTCTATTGGGTGGGTTATCATGTCAATCGGGCTCCAATTTGGGCTTCGTCCAGTCGGGCCCTGTCCCCCAATTCAGTTTTGAGTATAGCAAAATTTACCAGCTATTCTATCTACATTTTAGTTTATGCTCCCATGTCTCAAGAATTTATATTTTTTGTTTCAACGTTTCTAACTGCAATTTGAACAACAACTTTTGCTAAAAAATATTTTTCTGAAAAGAGCATTTCCAAACAGTCTTTCATCCAAAGTTTTTTTTTTCAAAAGTAGTGATCAGCTTTTCTGTGATTTTGAACTAAAAAAAACTATGGCATTTAGTTTTTGGCAAAAAATTCTTTTGATTAAAAGTTGTAGCTATAAAAGTAATTCCAAACAGGACCTTATACCGATCAAATGTCAATGTTGCTATGCTACTTAGGTTTATTTTTTGTACATCTCTTATGACAAGTGATCAACAAGATTGACTGAGCACCTCTTACCTAGAATTAAGGGATGGGTTGGAATGGTAGATAGGGACCTGTTTGGTTTTTTCTACATTCCTATTAAATTTGCATTTTTCAATAAATTCCAAGGTGTGATCATAAATTTTTTAATATATGGACTTCTCTTAGACTACTTTTAATGAGAGTCTGTTAATATCCATAAAAGAACCTCGTTACGATCATCATACACGTATTCCAGAATAAAAGAGAAAATGATTATATAATAAGATTTATGTATCAATGATAAACAAGGAAAACAATTCTTAAGCAATCATGTATGATCGGATATAATGTTGAAATTAACATATAATTTTTATGGATATTTGAATATAATGTTGAGATTAATAAATATATATATAATTTATGTATAAATGTTGATAAAAATACCATTTTAAATATATATATTATCAAATGTAATGTTGACAAGACATATGCTTAAATAAGTATAATATTTTTTATAAGAGATCAAACAAATATATAACTGAATATGATGTCAATCGAAATATGCGATCTAATGTGGTTAACAACGATATAAGTTTGACAGAAATCAAATATAATGTCAATAAACATGTCACAGAATTTATCCAAGTGTAAGTTCAAATATAACAGTAATCTAATTAGGAGATAGACATAATTTAATTCGATCAATAAAAAATAAATCGAATATAATGTCGATATAAATTTAATTTATGATGTTATATTATATCATCATGACATGTGAAAAAAGAAGTATTTGGACATGGAGTCGAAAGGATAAAGTGCAAGAATGACAAGCATATAATCATGTGTCAAGTATATGGTTTTGTATTATTGAATATAATATCGAATAATGTATTATATAACGACGCATATAATAGCGATATAAAATACATGAGATTTAAGCATTGTATGATTTACAATATGTCATATTCATGAGAATTAGAAAACATATATTGCATTATAATAGGACAATCTTAAAAGAAAAGGAGAGAACCTTACATGTGGATTGGTATTTTCTTCGTTACTCCTTCCTTTGAATGTATACAAGAGCAAGTGCAAGTGCACAATAGAAAGCTTCGTAGACTTCTTTGGAGGACTCCCTCCTCTCCTCACCTTACCTATTCTCAATCTTTTGTGGGCATGGATGCTCTTCCTCTCTCTCTCCCTCTCCCTCTCTCCATCCATTTAATGGAGGAGACCCCTTTTTTATATGAAAGTTAGTCCATTTTTGTTTAAATTTTGAATTCAAATTCAAATTTTACATATTATCTTACTATATCCTCTCATTCTTCAAAAATAACTCTACTTTTGAATATATATCGTGGAATTTGAAACTACGCTCACTACTTTATTGATAACTCGTTAAGTTGGTGGGGTGTTGTTTGGTGACCTTATGTCTCTTTCAAAATATTTCATTTTTTGAATGCTCATAGTACAATGTTGACATATCCTTTCCTACGGTTGGTGGACTGAATGGGAATGTGTCGTGCAATATTAAGTTTAATTTTAATGTAACTTTATTTTTTCATGAACCTTGAAATTAGAGTATTGTCTCCAGTATACTTTCCTTTTGCTAGTATACTTTCCTTTTGTTGGGTCGTATCAAACTTTGAAACCAACTTGCATGAATTCTTTTGATGTCAACAAAAATGTAAACACATAACAAGCATGTATCCAACACATAAATAATTTCATTATTACAAGGGACTCATCTATTTAGTTGTTTTGGTTTTCCGAATAATCTATGTTACAAGTAGCACCTGAGATTTTTTTAATGGAAAATCATGTTTGGCAAATCTTTGACGTATCCAACTTCAAAGAAAAAAAGGATATTGTGAAGTTGAAAGTATCATCTTGGATCGTATTCCAACCCTATCGATAGAACAAAGTCGGATAACCATGAGGGAGCTTTTGTAGGCTTACTAGCTCTCTGATTTCATTAAATGTAGGCCCGACACACAACAAAGGGTTATCATCAAAATTGATAATGCACATTAATCTTAAAATACCCTGGAAATGTGTTTAAGTTCAGTAAACCCTCATTTCTTAGAATGTATCTATTAGGACACCTGATTAAGTTGAGTTTGTTAAAGTATTGGTCTTAGTGGTTGTAATAGAAGTTTGTTTAAAATTTGTTATGCTTATTAAATAATGGTTGTAATATTGGTTATAAAGTTTGTTGGTCTGTTAGAATCTGTTATAGTAGTTAGATGTGAGTTGTAAATAGTTTGTTAGAGAAAGTGCTAATAGTTTGTTAGGTTGTTATGAGTTTGTAATTTAGGACTATAAATAAGAGGTTGTTGGTTCTCTCTTGGTTAAGGAGAGAAGAATAAAAAACTTATTTATTAACATGATATCAGAGCCAAAAGAGACCTAAGCGAGTCCAAGTCCACACACATCCACTCATGTTAAAAGAGACACTAGTTGGACCTAAAATAGGTCAGAAGTGAGGGAGAGTGTTGAAATAGTCCCACGTTGAAAAAGTGAAGACTAGGATTTATGGTTTATATTTATGGTTGTATTTTTTGAGCTACTAAGAAACAATCTACAATAGCAAGGTCAAGCTCTGAGGCTGAGTATAGATCGATAGTTTCGCTTGGAGTAGAACTGACTTGGCTATCATATTTACTGAGAGATCTAAGAATTTCACAAAAACCTTCAATTCTTTTTTGTAATAATTTGAGTGCATTACACATGACTATTAATCCTGTTTTTCATGACAGAAGCAAGCATGTAGAGTTGGATTATCATTTTATTAGAGAAAAAGTTACTCTTTGGAGTATTGTTATAAAGTATGTAAGTTCTCCTCAATAGGTTGCAGATATTTTTACTAAAGCTTTGCCACAAAGGTTATTTGAGGATTTTAGAGACAAACTGTGTGTTTGGATTAATCCATACCCCAGTTTGGGAAGGAGTATTAGGACACCTGATAGGGGTGGATTTATCTTGCATAATATCAGTTATTTATCTTGCATAATACTGGAGTGTAGAAGTTGGATTTTCTTCTTTATACTTGATAGGGGTATCTTGTCACTTGTGTCCCATATGTCAAGCTACATGGTTATTTTGCTATTTTGAAATATATGTTATTAGTCCTCCTATTTTTTTTCTTTAAAATGCTCATATTTGTTAGTCTTCCTTCACCATGACAATGTAGAAGTTTCAGTCATAATGTTCCATATGTCTTTTATTACAGTGTCCAAAAAAAAAAAAAAACAATTGTATCCTTTTTCTTTTACTGATCTACAACTTATTTAAGTTTCAACTCCACCGTCACCTTTCTAACGTCCTTCATTTTTGACGTGAAAAGGAATTACTCAGTCAATTTTTTTATGATAGCTTATGTAAACTATGATATATTGCTAGTTCATGTTTGTAATATTTTGGGTAAATTTTATTTTTGTGATCATATATATCATATAGGATTGTAATTTTGCATGTTATTATTCATTCTTAGTTTTTTTTTTTTAAATTTTATATATACATTATAAATTTAAACGAAAGTAAAGGTTGGGCCTTTGTTTTTTTTAAACGCATCCTCATATTTAACTCCGCCTCATTTGTTTTTTTCTAAGCCACTTTCAAACTCTAAGAACAGGAATACCTTATTCGTATTTTTAATTTACTTAATCAATCATTTGTATGTGTTAGACCACAAGGCAAATTTATGATGCACCTGCGCAGCACTAGTTATTTGGCTAGTACTTATTATATATGTGCACCATTAAAGACCCCTTAAAAGTTCCTTGCCTGTTAGACCAGCAATCGTTACTTTGACGAAGATTACTTCGGAGTTGGTTCTGAATCTTAATCATGGATTTACATATATATATATATATATATATATATAAAATTATGGTTCCACATTAGAGGTTGCTCTAATATGTGGATTGGATATGAAATAATCAGTGCCCTTGAGGAAGGAGCTAAAGTGATCGGTTTTCTAGTTTCCCCAGTGTCAATGATAAGATCTTCTGCAGCATCCACTCCCAAGTAATTATGTCCCACTATTTCGTCTAAATTATTTTATTTATAATGGATTTTTTGGTGTTTAATCTAATGTCTAATGCATTCAGATAATTAACGCTAGGATCAGATTGGAGGTTTCGGCAGTATCTGACTAATTTGTTTGGAGAATCTACGATGCCAAGACCAAGTTGGAAAAAATAAAAAATAAAAAATGCACACTTAAGCCAATGCATGGATAATCGTGCGTGCACACAACATTATTCTCCGTCAATTCGTGAAAATTCTCCAACATGTAAAGTTCACAGAATATCTCTAGCTCTTCCAGTTATCATGGGTCTCACTCAAGCCTTTTTATCTTATAGAATTCAAATTAATCGTATCGCCAAGGTGTGTATTGGAGCATGTATGACAAAGGATATATATGTCTTGGGACTCGTATCATTTTGTGTGTCATCCTATATATTTCTGCATTTTGATTTTCTTTCTCTGTATCCTTTAGGATTGCTTTCTTTCTCCTTTCGCTTTCTAGCTTAGTGTTCATCTCTGGACCAAGATATTTCATCGAAAGTACAAGACCAAGCTATTGGATTTACTTTTATCTCAAAAAGACAGGTGAAGCTCTTGGCTCATCAAACTACCGTCCATTGCACATGATTAGATCGTCATAGGATTCTGTCAATCTGTATATGGATAAAGCAGTTAGTTGTTAACAATAGGATTTTGACATTGCTTTTATTGTTTGAAATGACATGTTTATTGCTATGAATTTAGATCTGGTTTAGATGATCACAAAATTTTCTTATTAAACGACAACAACGAATTACATGTAAATAATATAATAGTATTGGAGTATACTCGTAACATGATAAAATTGAAGTTCACCTTTGGTTTTTGGTTGAATTTCATTTTATCCTATAAGTCATGTTCTTCTTCTAACATAAATTCATGGTAATTTTTATTAAGTAAATTGACGACATTTATAATAAATTTTGTTAGATAAATCATGTAAATTCATTCTGTCTTGAAAGTAAGAAGGTACATACACCTACGTAATATTCTACCAACATCACATCATTGGTAAATTATGTCAACAATTTTATTTTGAAATCAATAAAGCCTCAGATATAATCAATCACTGTCAAATCCATTTGATTGATATAGTGATTGTTATCAAGATTAAGGGATAACATGAAGATCCATAATCCCAACCAAATAGGGCCTTTAACTCAAAGGCTTTAAGTTTACTTTTCACCCTTATGTTGGTTTTGATTAGGTTTTGGACTCAGGCTTTGATCTCTGATGAAATTTCTAATACCCATAATAAAAAAAGAAAAAGAAGAAGAAGATACATTTCAAAATCTCTAAAAAATCTCTAAGAAACCCTCCAAGCCTCCCCCTTTATTGTATATGCCTGGCCAAATGGTCAGAAACAAGGCCGCTGCTGCTCAGCTACTGCCACCCTCGCTAGCAAAGGCACTGGGCAAGACTTCGAATTCAAGTGACAGATATGCCCCCACTGACTTCGATAAATCACCTAAAAATTTCACCCCCCCCTCCTCGTCCCACAACGGAAGGGCACACCTGCCATTTCGGCACGCAAGAAACGACCGTTGGCATCCGCCAACGACTCACAAACCTGAAACTTTCAAACGCCGGACCCCACACTCACCCCTACCAGAGGCGCCTTCGTGACCGTTGGAGGTGATCGATCCCCTCGGCCAAGACAAACGAACCTCCTCCACATCACTCCCCATCTCTCCTCCATTCTTTGCCGCTCTTCCAGTTCTTGTTCCATGGTTTCGTCTTCCTTGCTCCCGAGGTGAAAGAAAGGAATAGACGACAGGCCAAGACCAACGCTTCTCTCCAGCCCCAGCCCTCAAAATTCCATTCGTGTCGTTTCTGGACGTTCTTTCTTGACGTGGGTGTCACTTGGTTTCGACCACCAATCCCCTTGATTGGAGCAAGGACGGTTTTGTCTGGAGATCTTCAGGTGTGATCGTTACTGGGTTCTGTGCGTTTTGGTCCATCAGGTACTTGATTCGATTTTTCAGTGTCTTAAAATTTACTCTGGTTGTAGTGATGATCTTCTTCTTCTGCTGCCGCTTAGTCTTTTGGTTGAAGAGTCTGATGGGTTTTCTCCATTTCCGGCCGACTTCCCATAACAAGTCTCATTTGGGGTTCTTTTTTTTTTTTGGTTTGGGTCGTCAACAAGGAGTTGGTCAGAGGAACGTCTTTTGTTCAAATACGCAATGCTGCAACCAATTACTCCCTGCCATCAAGAGATTATCCATTAGGGTGACTGAAAAGATTGTTCTTCCAAAACGTGTTTTTTCATCTCGTTATAGCACTATTTGTTTGAATTCATCAAGTAGGACACTAAGACCGCCGTTTAAACTCCAATTTCAGATTCTTTCTCCTCTGCATCTGGAGACATCATGGCGACGCTTGCGCCCGGAATTCTATTGAAGCTCCTCGACGGCATGAATACGGGCACCGCGAAGCCCGTCGGGGAGCACCGGAACGCGCTTCTGCAGGTGACAGACATTGTTCCAGCAGACCTTGACGAGAAGGACCTTTGGCCGAAGCACGGGTTCTACATCAAGGTCTCCGACTCCTCGCACTCGATCTACGTCAGCCTGCCGTTCGACCAAGACGACCTTGTCCTCAGCAACAAGATGCAGCTCGGGCAGTTCGTTCACGTCGATAGGCTAGACCCCGGCTCGCCTGTCCCGGTCATAAAGGGCGCGAGGCTGCTTCCCGGGAGGCACCCTCTCATGGGGACCCCCGAGCCAATTGTGAGGGCCAAGGGCAAATGCGAGGGGTCGGATCATAGGGGCGTGGCCACTGCCAAAGTCCCGTCAATTTGTAGAAGAGGTTCGTGGGAGCAGAGTTGTGGTGGCGTAGTTGTCGCTGCTTCGCCACTGGCTGTGGAGCCAACTGCTCTGGATTTTGAATGCGCCACTCCGGTTAGAGGCCGGTCGTGTGGTAATCCCCAGAATTCTCCGGCTGTGAGAGGGAGAGCGAAGAAGGAAGGGAGCTTGGGATCGGCTTTTAGATCGTCGGTAAGCGGAACTCCTCTGCCCAAGCTCGTTGATTCAAGGGGGGATGGATCAGCTCTGAGAAAGAGTTGCAGTTCCTCCAAGTTTCCGAGGAGCAAGAGTGTGTGTGGAAGAGAAGCAAGGATCCCAAAGAGTCCATTCTCCATTGTAGGTAACAATTACCATTGTATGTGCTAATTTTGTTTAGTCTTGCCACTGTCCTCCTTTCCCAAAGCAACAATTTGATGTACACACGCATTCAGTAGAGACCATCTGCCTTCATAATATCCAACACCTGATGGCTGATGCTTCTCTTTTTCTCTTTGAAGCCATGGAGATAATTGACTATTGAAACAAAAATGTGTTCTAGTTTATGAATAATAACCATATATTTGGTAGTAAATTGAGCACCTATCATGTCAAATTACAGATTAGTTCCTAAAGCAGAAAACTACTTGCATTTGTTTTAACTTGAACATTCTCAAGTGAATGAATTTAAATTCCAACCGCTTTGATTACAATAAGAATATTGAGATGTCATTTAACATGACAGATTATTTCTTCTTCTATCTCTGCTTTAAACAACAAGTTCATACTTGCAGGAGAAGAAGAATTCTACTCCCCCACATAGGGTAAGAGACATAACAACAACAGAAGCCTCCTCACCAACGATTGATGAGAGTGAAAAGCCGAAGGCATTGTTTACTGCACGCCAACCAGTATATCAGCCTAGTGTTACTACTCCCAAGAGCAGCGCAGGCCGCATGCAGTTACCAGGAAAACTTGGCATGTTAGGAAAGGTAGCTCATTGCTATATCCATTTTTGATCGTTATCTTACTTGCCATTCTAGTACTTGTGACTTTTCTTATAAAAAAAATGGTACTCATGACTTTTCACTTCTCACAGGATGTCATGCATCACAAAGAAGCAGCACAAAAGGCAGCACTTCAAGCATTAAGAGATGCGTCTGCGGCAGAAACTCTAGTTCGAATGCTGAAGTATGATAAATCTTTCTTCTGAATAATCCTAGTTATTTCTATATTTGCTTTTCTTTTCTTTTTTCAAGACGTGTTTCTCATGTTGAATATTTGCTTTGCAGGATGTTCTCAGAGTTAAGCTCAACAGCAAAAGCAGAAGCTCCAGCTGCTTGTCTCGATCAGTTCTTAAGCTTTCATCAGGAGATCATACAAGCAGTCACTGATCTGGAAACAATTCAAGCAGCCACTTCAAATGCAGTGGCATCTGATAAAGGACCAATGGCAAAACAAGCTGAGGAGGATTCATCCATCCTGCATGAGATCTCCCATAATGTGAACTCAATCAAGAGGGGGGCAGTGACAAACGCCAAATCAGTCACAACACTCTCACACAATGGTAGTGAACCGAAAGCTAGTCTTGGAAAGCATCCAAGATTGAATTCAAGCCAGAAGACATGTGATAGAAAAGGAACAGAAGCTGCTACCGCTGACGAGAACAGAATGCAGAATTCTTGCTTCAGCAACTCAATCAAATTCACAAAGCAGTTGCAGATGGAAGCTGGTATTTGGTTCATGGAGTTTCTGGATGCAGCACTGGAATCAGGACTCAAGAAGCCAAAAAGAGCATCTACAGAGGGGCTGAAAGAGTGTCGATGTCCGCAGTCGCTAATACTGAAAGTCATCAACTGGGTAGAGGTGGAACAGAGTGATAGCAGCAAGGGGCCTGTTCATCCCAGAGCAGCTCATGTAGCAAGGAAGTTGAGGATAAAAGTTAAGAATCCTTAGCTTTTTGCTCTATACCCCAATTAAAAGAGGGGTGGTATTTAAATGAAGTTGCTGTGACATCTTCAGCTAGATTCATTGTGTAGTAAATCGTTACAATTCTTTGAAATTCAATCTGTACGGGACACTTAGATCCATGTCCTAGAGACAAAATTCACAACGTTTCTTTGTTGGGAACTAGAATTTCTTCTTGCATTTTAAAGGTGTGATCATTTCCGCAGGGCATACTTAAATCACAATCCAGAAGTGCATTTAGAAATATACCCTTTATGGTCCCGCATATACAGAAGAAACATGACGCTTGGAGAAAATGAATGTGGAATGTGAAATGTGAAAAATGAAAAATACAGGAATTCTACACGTGTTTGGTACATTGTGTTAGCTGCATAGATAAAACTCCTCATCAACAAACTACAGGTATAACTTGGAAAATCCTACGTCTAGTTTTCGCTCTTCTGTTTCAGAAATTGCAGATCCTTCATTTGTAGTTGTATAGCTTCCGTGGATAAAGGTTTTGGCTCTGAATAAACTGTATTCTCACCATCAGTTACTTGCTTTGCCTTCGCACTTACTATTCTATCTATCTCACTCTGCCCAACTGAGGGGAAAACAGCAACAAGAATAATGCAGAGTAATTTGGAATCTTCTTCTTCTATGGGATCTTTACCAAAGCAACAAACATAAATAGCTTCAAGAGCTTTCTCTGCTCTTATGACCATAGGTATCTCTGGGTTTGTAGCCTTCGATTTAGCACGTCTCTGGGCAATGAAACCAAAAGTTGTTAGGGAAACAACAGAGACAAAATTAGGACAAAGCAACATCATCTTCATATTAACTGCATGTGGATAAAGGAACGCAAACTCACTGAAGGAGAAGGATAACATGTGTAAATCATACTAATTAAAGTTTTAGTTAGTAATAGTTACATTTTGTTCATGTCTTTTGTTGGACTGTTGCCAGCACACAGGCTGCCACAACAAAATATTCACCACTTAAAAAGAAGTGAAGGGTGAAGATGTCAATAATTGATCATCAGAAGAAGCAAAAAGGCAACAATAAGAATTTTCGTTTTTAAAAATGAGTTTAACATTTACAAAGCCAAAGACATGATAATTTTCAAAGAATGAAGAGGAAACAAGGTTTTAAAAAAGGAGAAGGTGAAGATAAGATTAAACAAATTGTATGTAAAGTATATATTCACCATGTGTAATGCTCATTCAATGGAAAGAGATAGAGAAAACAGGAAAACTAGACTTGGAACAAAGTAATTGGACATAACTACAATTACCATTGTGGATAAGCGAAAGACAAAATGATCATAAACCGACCAAGAATCAAGCTTCTCCTTTTTTAGCAAATGATAGAAAAGCACGGTGTTAAAATTGATGATTCTATGTGGCAGTCATATTAACAGAGATTATTCACTAACATAAAATGTATAAATTTATAAACTTTCATAGACGGGAAGGGAGGGAATAAAACTTGGGATAGGAAATGGGACCACCAAGGAAACCCCACCTGATGATCTTGAAAATTCACCCACCTCAATCACAGCAGAGATAGAGGTGGAAGTTTCTTCAAGTTTTTGGGGACAACTGTTGGGGATCCACCGGAGCTTGGGACGGGCCAACAAGGAGTTTGAATCCTGCCACCTTTCTTGTAGATCATCCTATGGTTACCAGTTGATGGGAAGGAAAAAGGAAATTTGGTAATGACATTTTTTGCTTGCTGGCAGGAGCAGCACAGCCCTTTGAACTTTGTACTAATGGTCTAACCAGTTGAACCAACCGGCTGGTCCAATGTGTGAAGCTGACTTGTTTTATACCCAGGTTTAAGTTTTTGACTCAACTCTTTTTCCCTCATCTATTTGAATACTTCCCCTTTCTTTCCCTCTAGAATCACATAAACATGGAAAATGAATTGTTTTTTTTTTTTTATTTTCAGTTCAAAATATCGTATTTCCAATATCGCCTGAATGATTCACATTTCAGAAATGTCATTTATGATAGCCCTTATATAATTGTGGCATACCGAGCAGTTTCCAAATATTTCTATTAGTTATTATTTAATTAATTTAATGCTGAGGTCACTAAGCCAACCAAATTAAGAACTACCTGAACCGGTTATCCATCCACCCAGTGACCAAAAGGTCCAAAATGGTTTTATACCATGCCACATGCAATTAGGCCTGAATCACATCCATGTATGATGTATCTATCAAATGAGACTACTGAGGGACTACTCAGAGGAAGAATCAGTAGGCCAAGAAGTCATAGAGAGCCAAAAACCTGATGAATTAAACAAAAGCATATGATTTTAAAATCTGAAGCAAGGTTTTGACATTCATCTCCACCTCTCTAACATGAGGCAAACATACCGTGGTTCAAAATATATGCATTCCCTGACTGACCCCTATAATCCAAAAGGAAAATAAAAATGGGGGAAAAAAGACATGTTTACCTATAAATTAGGAAAAACACCTGGATTTATTAGGCAGAGTACCAATTAGATTGTACAAATTTTCTTTTGATTCTTGTAGGACTTGAGTCCTGATATACATGGAAAACAATTATATAAGATTACTGTAATTACGAACTATCCAGTTGAACAATTCTACAGGAAGTGGAAGTAATGAAGAACGAAGACAGATATCAGCATATCCTTGTCAGCAAATTCCAAATTAATTATATCAAACATGGAAGTTGATCAGATCTCCAATAACAAACGAGTCCAACAGACAATTCTCATATAATTACAACATTTGTCATCTTCGAATAGAGATTCCCTAATGTAAAGGCCGTGTAAAGCTATTCTTGTTTGTTGTCATTTTCCAATCAAATTGCAGCTGAGAAATAGCGAGAAAATAAATGGTGCCAAGGCTCTGTATATGCATAAAGAACAGCCAAAGAAGCGCGCAACACATGTATGGTCAGTATGTGAATAATCACTCAGATAATTTAGAGGCCTAATTTACTCATACAGACGCATGAAAAATCATAGGTAGCTAAAGTACGAAAAGCGATCAGGTCATTATAGGCGAAGAACTACTTTACAAAGTGAATAATTAAGTTCCGGATAAAAACCTCTTTTGCAGCAGCCATAATTGAGAGAAAATTCTCCTCTTCAAATTCAATATCGTTAGAAATGCGAAGCCGCCCAACTCCTTCCAGTATCTCCTCCGATTTCAAAAGACCCGCTCCAACAGCAGCCAACCAACAGCACAAGAGAACATATAGCGGATCCCCCGCCTGAAGAAAACCAACATCACAAAACTACCGTTTGTAATCTACTTCAACTAACAAACGCAAAACATCATCTTTTATTCATCTAGCAAAAACAGAAAGGCATCGTCATCACTAGAAGAACAGCAAACAAGCAAATGGAGAAATCCTCATTACGCTTCCACGGCGCTCTCTGAACTCGCAGAGAGCGGTAGAATCCGAAATCCCACACTTCTTCCCGACCATCCTGCGGAACTCGGCGAAGTCGACGATGTCACCGCCGACACCTCCCTCGTCGCTGAAGATCCTGGCCACGAGCCCCACCACGGGCAACGACCCGATGACCTTCGTGAAGATGTCCGCCACCGAATTCGGCTTCCTCTCCATGTACGCCACGACCCTGGACGCCGAGGAAGAACCCGCCGCTGCCGCCTTCTCCCTCGCCCGTCCGCTGCTGGAAGAGGCGGGGCCCCGGTGGAGTCGGAGGGAGTTGGGTGGGAGGAGGAAGGAGGAGAGGTGGGGTTTGAGCGTTACGCTCACCATGGATGGAGTGGAGGCTCCTCCTGCTTCTTTTGCTGGTGAGGTGGTGCTGTTTCTGTTACCTGCCCTGCAGCTAGAGTGAGATTGTGCTATCTTGTTTATGAGAAAGGTTGTGATTGGCCAACGAATTATTAAGAACCAAACCAAACTCTAATTAACTAGCTTGGCATCAAATAATTTTCTTTTGTGGTTACTATTTTTAATAAGTATTTGGTTTTCAATTGCTTGGAAAAAAGAATAAGATTAAATTTCTTATTGGTACGCTTAATTGTACATGATTTGCATGTCAATAGCCTAAGTTTAAAAAGACTCACTTTGGTTGTAAGATTAATCGAAGTAACAGCAGAACTTTTTGTCTGCAGTCACTTGGTCTAGTGGTGAAGTCTCTTGGTCGGGAGTGCAAAAGTTTTCATGAATGTGTAAATAAAAAAGAATAATTAAAATACTATTATTTATCACAAATCTTAAATTTATCCATAAAAGTTCTATTATATCACTTGGATCTTATGTGTATTTATTGACTCAAAATTGTCTTCTATGCAAGTCCAAGTTAAAACAACTCTACAATCCACGATTAGCCATAATAGATTAAAAAATAATATAAGTTTATGAAAAACTAAGTATGCAAATGAGATCTTAACTTACCACATTTTTACCCATACTCATAATCAAATTCTACATTTTTTTCCCTTTCATTTCATTTCTATCTTTTAGTGTTTCCCTTGAACCACTTACTGCTGACATAGTAAAGTCTTTCAGTTGATATACAATTGATCATCATTCCCATTATTACATATATTACACACTTAATTCATTAATGAGAACCTTATAAACCAACTTATGTTAGTTAATAGACATCATATTTGAATCTTGTAATAAGATATAAATCCTAAATCATATTGTTGTTGCTAAATTCTCAAAAGAACCCAACACTAAATTTGTTAGGTCAGGTCATTACTCCAAAAAGTTATATTTCAAGACCTTATTCTCTCTTTTACTTTATGTTTTCGACTAGAATAAGCCTTGAACATACTTTACAATACTTATTTTATTATGTATATTTTTAGTTCTAAATTTTCTAAACTTCAGAGACCTAATTGCAAAATCACAAAAAAAACTTCAAATTTTGGAAGTAAGATCAAAACTACCAAAAGACTACTTCAAAACTAAGTATTTTCTAAACATAGGTCATTCTCTAATAATTGAGACATGTACACGTTTTATTATCAACGTTACTGTTAAAATTATGATTTCATACGATTTCAGGATTTAACTTACAATTTCAGTAAAAAAATTCATTTGCACAAGATTCATTATGTAATGTTAGATAACTTCACTATTGTAGGAATCCTATTTTAAAAATTTTATTAAAAGCTCTCGCGAAAAATTGTCCTGCGATATTCCCACTCCTGCGTTAACCCTAAGCCCCAGTTTTTTTGCTCCCGGCGGCCTCTCCGCCTCTGTGCTCCTCCTCCCGAGAACCCTATGGCGGCAGATCGACGCCCTCCCTCCTCTCGCCGAGTACCTCCTCCCTACAACCTCCGGTCGCGCAAGGTGGCTTTGGACGGGGATGCGCTCCCTGGGAGATCCACGTCTGGCGAGGTATCTTCTCGGCGGATAACTTCTAATCCCCCTTTGCGCCCTGCCCTGCTTCCTTGCATTCCTCTTAAGGGAAGTCGGAAGAGGCAATCCCCTCCACTACTCCTTGCATCCCGATCTGCCTCCGATGAGTGGGGAAAACCCCCCCCCCCCACTCGGACGATCTCTTATCGTCTGGCATTTCGCGGGCTAGCCCCGCCTCGGACGATTTCTTATCGTCCCGGCCAGGCCCTGTGACAGTGGCTTCTGGTCTTTCTTCTTGCATATGTCATTTTATCATGACTTCTGCTGTTCATGTTACTGTAAACTGCATATATATTCCTAGATCTATTTCGCCGTCTTCGGTTATGTTTACGGTATCATGTTATTTACATTCTGATTTTGCTAATGCCTTCGGATCGGTGATATTTAGTTATATTTCTTCCTGTGTTTATGTTTACCCTAGATTTTTAGATCTGAAAGGGAATCTATTTCTCTTTTGATCTCTCTCGGGGTCTCTTCCGGAGACGTCCTGGGGTCTCGATCTCGGGCTACACTTGATCTGTGTAGATCCTCCTCTGCCCCCCGGAGTCCCGGCAACCTTACCTCCGGTTAGCCGTCAGGTGGCTTCCTTCTGCCGACACAGGTGTGTTCGAGAAGCCAAGAGAAGTTGGCTCCTCGGGTTCTATGTGGGGTTTTACGCAATATTTCCCTCCTAAGATTAGCCCGATTTTTTGTGAATTTAGGAGTAATACTGATGATTATTCCCCACCCCCCTCTCACAATTATGGGGAAGATTATCCCGAGATTGACTTAATTAATCAAATTACTTTTCCCTCCCTAGTTAATAATGTAGATTTTAAATCTCCGACGGAGGGAGAACACGTGGTTTCTGATTTTCCTGCTGACACGGCAGAGACAGGTCCGTACTTTGGGTGGGATGTTACGTTTCCTTTTGTTCCCGTGTCCCCGCCGGCTTAGGATAAGCCTCCCCTTTTAGGGGACCCCGCCCTTGCCCCTATTCAGGGTTCTGTTGGCTTAACCAGTCCCCAAGTACAGCGCACTGTTGATGATGGCGTCTCTGACCTTGAGCCCCGTGCTCACTCACCCTGCTCCGACCTCACGTCGTTTCCTCCTGGCCAGGGTCCCATCTGCTGCAGGACTGACGCCTCCTTTCCCTCAATTCCTGATTTCTCGCTTGCTTTTGAGCGTGATCTTGCGTCTCCCAATACGCAAATTAAGTCGCTAGTTTCGCTTCCCTCCCTCTCCTGTCTTAAAGACGACTCCCTCATTAACAGGCGTTTAATGGGGGTCATGATTTCGCACGACAATGCACTGACATATCTCTCTGCTGGCGGCACGTCTTCTGACAGAGAGATTTCCTCTCCTTCTCTCTACGGGGAATCGGGTCCTTCGCACCCACGTCTCTCTGACAGCGAGATATCCTCTGACGTGAGAATATCTCCTGACATTCTCGATGCTTCTATTCCCCTCCCATTACCCGGCTCTCGGTTTACCCCTCTCACCTTCAGCGCTGAGGAGCATTCGGAGTGGAAGACGATTCGTCGACGCAAAGACCCTTCCCCCTGGTTAGTTTCTGTCGAGCCTCAAAACGATGTTATTCCTGTGGTCTCCTTGGCCACACTAAGGCTAACTGCAAATATGCTGGTTTTTGCTTCCGTTGCCTTTCCCCCACTCACTTGGTGGCCATCTGTAAATTTTTTCAGGAAGGCAAAAGCGAAGATCGCCCCCCGAGAATGGCAGGTCTCTCTCCTCACTCCTCGACCGTTATTCCTCCATTTGAGGCCACTTGCGACCTCGTTCTTTCTTTGTCCTGTTGTGCCTTAGTATCTTCCCACTCCACACAACTAACTAAGGAACTATTAGAGCACCATATTTCCACCCACTAGCCTCTGGCATCAGGAGTGGAAGTCAAACTTTCAGCCCCTGGAAAGTTTCTTCTCAGATTCCCGTCCCCAAAAATTAAAACAGACACCCTCAATCTCTATGGCTCATCCTTGCAAGCTCTCCCGGCCTCTTTTGTTCACTGATCCCCGTAAACTAATGCGGTCTTCACCCTTAGGGAGGAGGGTGTGTGGGTCAGGCTAGAAGGTATTCCACATCACCTGTGGAATGTAGACGTTTTCAAACACATGGTGGCTGACTTTGCCGATCTCCTAGAAGTTGATCTATCTCATGACAACGCAAAGCAGCAAACCTTCGCTAAGTGCCGTATTCAGTTGCACTACGGCAAAGAACTCCCTGATACGAGGTTTTATGCCTTCGGAAGAATCGTCTACCCCATTAAGTTCAGGGCTAGCTGGGATCTTTGCGATCCCTCTGCACATGAGCCACTCAACACTAACCCCCAACAATCTTCCTAGACAGCAAGACCCTCAGCCCCCCTTATCAGCGAGCCCC
>JAMKQA010002975.1:0-20516 GCA_024699735.1 Posidonia australis
TAATCATATAATTACAGGATTTTATAATGTAAAATCTAATGATTTTTTAAATGATGAAGATTGGTAAAATTCTAATATAATTCATAATTTTTTAGAACTATTTTATAATGCAACTAAACAATTATCTGGTCAATATTATCCAACAAGTTCTATAGTTTTAATTAATTTATTTAATATTACAATTTTTTTTCAACAATATAGAAATATTACAACTTTTGTAGATATTATTAAATCAATGGAAACTAAATATAATAATTATTGGAGTGAGCCTCCAATGTTGGCATGTTTAACTGTAATTATGGATCCTAGACATAGATTAGTTATTTGTATGATACTTATAGATGATATTTTTAATAATATGAATAAAAATGAGTATATAGATTCATTTAATGATAAAATAAAGACAAGTTTATATAATTTATTTGAAGAATATGTTAGAAATTATGGTGAAACATCTAGTGGTTAAGCATCTAGTTTTTTAATAACACAAACAAGTAGTAGTAGTAGTGGTAGTTCTTTATGAAGTAGATTAAATAAAAAGAATGGAAAATATGTAAAATCAACTACAAATAATGAATTAGATAATTATTTAGAATCCCCAATTGCTTTTAGTGATTTAAAAATAGATAACTTAGATATATTAAAGTGGTGGTCTGTTACAGTTATTAGGTTTCCTATAGTAGCAAAAATGGCAAAGGATTTACAAACGATTCCGGCGTCAACTGTGGCATCGGAATCTGCATTTTCTGCAAAAAAGAGAGTATTAAATGATAAAAGATGTAAATATCAGAGAAGTCTGTAGAAGTCTCTGTCTGCTTAAAAGATTGGTACGATGCGGTTGACCGTCTTCAAGGATTAAGCTTGAATTCTGAATCAGAAAAAAGACGATGATGCCGCATCAACTTCAACAGACAGAACAGACTCCACAAATGAATAAATAATGATGTAAAATTATAAAAATAAGAAATGTAAAAAAAAGGATGTAAAACATCTTTTGTATTTTTCTTATTTTTTATGTATTTAAAATATTTTTTATTAATAAAAAAATTAATTTTAAAAGTAAAATTTTGACCCAATGGACCAACCCAACCTAGCCCAGCCCATCGACCAGGCAGCCCGACCCACCAACGGGCCATGGGTCGTGCTGGACCCATGGCCTGCCAATAGAGGCTCGACCTGGCTCAGCCTGCAGGCCAGCCTGGCTCAATCCAGGTCCAATCGAACCTTTGTTTTTTTAGACCGGGCCAGACAAGGTCGGCCTGAATTCCATGTCTAGTACTAACATTGTTATATGTAAGTTAGCATTTAAAGAAAAAAAATCAATAATATTACATATTAGAATGCATTGTTATATGTAGAAATAGTATGACAAATAGCATTGTTATATGCAGTTGATTAGAATGTATATATTGCACAAGAATTAGAAATAGTATGACAAATTAGAATTCCTACACAAATGAAAAATAGTATGTATAAGTAGAATGGCCTAGAAACTGTGAAACGTTTTAAGGACACATCAATAGATAACAGAGACTAATAATAGATATTCATTTCGGAGTTTGGACACTCACTTTGATGGTTGTGTTGAATCACAATGCATGGTAACAGGTCCATTATAAACCAACTGAACCTGCAAGTTTAGAAACAAACAATTCCAGTACGATGACATTTTTTTTGATATCGGTATGCATATATTTTCTCCTTGTGGTCCGTGAGATTCGAACCTGAGAGTGAGGTGGAAGTTCCACTCCTCCTGGCCAACTACACCATGGTACGATGACATTGATCCTTTAAAGCACAAGCGAAATTCTACTATTTTTTTATCAACCATGATCCTTTAACAACTCTACTGTTTGGAAAACCAAGATGGAATAAAACAAGGAGGTATGCGAGTTAATTGAAAATAAGATTAGGTACCAGTTTGAGAAAATTTCTCCCACATACAGCGCAATGTCCATTTTCCTCCCATACTCGATTGAGCATCAACAATGCAAATCTCGTGTAAATTTCAGAAAGAAAACTAGAAGTAATACATAAAGGTCCCTCGTACTTAAAGATTCACCTTAAAGGTGAATTTGGTCCATAGATGTAATACATGATTTTTCTATTACAATAGAATAATTTAAAGTAATACAAAATTTAATAATCATATTCATCATCAGATGAGTCATTGAATTGTAGAAGTTGAAGTTTTTAAAATAGCTCTAAATCATAATCATCAACATTTACAATTTTTTTTTCTATTTCGATTTCTGCAGTAATTTGTTCAGTATCTTCGAATTTAACTTCTATTTGAAATTGTTCTTCTTCATCCTTCCATTTGAAGAATCCACAATTATTGCTTTTCTACATTATAATAATAGACTTACAGGATAAAATGTATTGCTCCATAACTATGTTAGCTATTTCTTTGATAATGTATTTGTTTACACAATTATAAAACTAACGATTAAGATTTCGAGATATCTTTGACATCAATTACCTCATCAATTCTCCACAATAACAATATAGTAGCAATCGATATACAGGGTGATATATCAATATGACCTTCTTCTAATTCTCATTGCAAAATAATATCACAAAGAAATAAATTATCAAGTATTTAAGTACTAAAATCATAAAGTATACAAGATGATAGTATCATGGAAATTAAATTAATTTTTCTAATTAGTTAACAGATAAGAAAAACTACAATCAATCTGGACATTCCTTCTTAAAAATAAAAAGGAAAAAACAGAAAATCCCCAAGTGACACACAAATGTTTATTCAAGAATCAATTCAAATCCTCTGAACAAAATTAATTCTATACAGTGACATACAATTGTTTATCTTATTTGATTAGGGAAAAAAAATCCTTGCATCTAAATTGATTCAAACATGAACATAATGAGCTCAACAATATTCAAAGAACTATAACAATATAGTGAAAAAACGTAATAACATTTAATTTTTAAATGTTGCTAAATTACCTCATCAATCATCGTTGAACCTTGTTACTGATCAATTGACAAATAACTGATCTGATAACGTTGTGGTTGATAGGAATCATCAAGAGGGGGTGGGGATGATGATGGTGCTTCGACCATGACCATGACCATGACGTCTATGCTGCTGTCACTAGACGTTGAAGAGAGAATCCAAAGCTTCTTGCTGCCACCGTTGCTACATGTTGTCACTCGTATCACAGATGAAAGGCGGTACAAGAGAGAGAGAGAGAGAGATCATGTAGGGGAAGGGACAAATGCTGAACGAAAGGGAAGAACGTCTAACGAGTGTCTGATGAGCACGTGTTGCCCGTCACCCAAACTAAAGGAAAAATGAAGAAGAAAGTCTCAAGCTCCATAAAAATGTAATCAGATCTCAATACTGTAAAATTAACTACAAAAACTATCAGATACTTACTAAAAAAAACTGCATAACATAAGAAAAATAGTATCAGGAATAGATACTTCCAAAAAAAAACTATCATAGCAGTTGTTAACAAAGCTACCATAAGAAATTAACAGAGATGGTATATAACATCAACAAATACTATTAAGAAATAACATGATAGCTAAAGTCAATTGATAGTATCAAAAAATAGCATGATAGTTACCAGGAAATAGCATCAACAAATGAACAAATATTTTCAGATGTTAGCTGTTGTATTATATAACATGATTAACGAAGCTGTAACAGGTAAATTAACTACAACAATAACAGTGATTAACTACATTCTTAGTTGTTAGACATTAAGAAAAATGGCTAATCTCAAAATAGTATCAGGAACAGATACTTAAAAAAAACTGTCATAACAGATGTGCAATGACATCTCTAATAGAAGGGATGCACTCCACAGTTGCCAAAATCTTTATGTAAACATTGGAGTGATAAACAAGTTTATGCAGCCAATTTGCAGCTTCCACGGTGCCCTCAAGTCTCACGAGCAAGTCTTCGTAAAACTTCAATAGACATAGCCATCTCCACCATCAGTTTCATTACAGATAGTCTCGAAAAGCTTGCATGCATCTTGAAAGTCTTGTATCACAAGTTCCCATTGAGCGCTCTCTATGCCCTTCCCAGATTGCACAAGCTGCCTGGAAGAAAAACACACAATTAAATTATTGAAAGAGAAGAAGTTAACAATTTTGGCTTCCTATTATGAAATCAGCAAGAATGAAGTCAGGACAGGAATACAAATACCTGATTGAAAACTTCCAATTTGCCAAGGGCATTTATCTTGTTTGCCTATTTTCTCGAGTCAATGTGGCTATAAACCTAGGGGCACCATGGACTATGAAGTCCAGTATTTTATTTTATTTTTTATTTTTTGAGTTGGAAAAACAAATTAGGATCTTCAAAAAAAATAATGTATAGATTTCACTGAAAGTGGAAGCTACCTGAACCAGAGTTTTATCTTCCTTACAATTTCAAAGCACAATAATGGCAAGAACAGACATATAACCATAATTTTGATGAACACCTACATGTGGGCGTTTTCACATGTTTAAACAAAGCTCTCAATCTGTTTGTCTTTCTTTAGGACAAATGAAGAAGACACTGGCAGCATGAGCTTTCTAATCTTCCTCTCATTTTCTTTTCCCATTTTTTCAAATTCTATGCAGTGTCAATCTCACTTGTACAGAGTATACATCAGTAAGACAGTTATCAGGAAAAATGGAAATCAGTAAGATTTTTTTTTTTTGCAAACGAAATCAGTAAGATTTGGTTCTAACCAACATCCAATGCATAAAACAATGGCAAACTTGGACATGAAAAGTGGTTCTATTAAGCTTACATGTTTGTTATTCCCTGTTTGGGCCACAAATTTATGAATCTTTTTCATTCAGAAAGATTGTTCAGCTCTGCACTTAGGACTGACTTATCCAAATAATACATTTGATAGATTTATGCACATGCTTTTCTTGAAACTCATAATCCACTTGTAAGAGCCATAGGCTATGAAAGGAATAGCAAAGTACGTAATGATTGGGCCGTATGTCTTTTTATGGATATAACTCTAAGATTGCGTATGATAATAATTATAAGCAAATTGATTATAATGAAAAGTTAATTTTTTTTAAAAAGTTGTTTCTTATAGTTTTTTATTTTTAACTTTTTTGATGAATTTTACATATAAAAAATATGTTGGTATTTTTAAATAAGTTGACATTTTTTTATGTATTTTGTACAATTTTTTATCTAAAAGTGATTATTTCAAATATACTGTGCAAAATAATTGTTACCAAATGCTATCTAAAATAAACAAAAAAAAAATACAGGAGAATGGGACTTCAAGCCTCTTAGACAAAACAAGTAAATTTAAATTGACCCAAAATATAGTATTTGACAACTGATGCATTGTCCAGCAAATCACATATCTTAGTAGCAAAAGAGAAATGGAGCACAAATTTGATTAGGTAACTCCCAAGGCTGGATATGTGCTAGTTTGCAAATAATGGCATAGGGTTTATTCTACTGTGTATTCCAAAAATAATAATGAATTCTTTTTAAGAAATGAGTTTAAAGGAATGTATGCATAAGAATAATGTGAAAAAATTTAGAGAGTAGATGTGAACTTCTGGTCGTACCTGAATTGCCCATCTTAGGCATTTGATGAAGAGATAGCTTTCTGGAAAATCTGTAAATTTTATTGAAAACAGCAAGCATAGAAAACGAGCTTTGGATCGTCAATGTCCATAAAATTACGTGTAATACGACACAAAAAAATTGTCTGTGCAGTGATATAGATAGCAAAGAGATTGCCATCAAAGTAGATTATCGCCTACAGCAGATTGTCATAAACAACAAAAAATTGTTAGTGACACATTAATAAATCAGTACCGTTGGGTTGCTAGTGACACCCTGAAGTGTGTGTGGTCCTACTTTACTTAAGAAAAGTAGGATCCTTAATCTCAACATTTAATCTTCATCTCAGTAGCTATCATTTTATTGACAATAATTAAAAAAAATTCTATTAAATAAGGAAGTAGTTACTATAACCACCTTGTAATGATCAAGTAGGGTCCTATCTTACTTAAGAAAAGTAAGATCATTAAATAAGGAGGTAGTTATTACAGCCACTTTTTTCATTAGATCTAATATAAGATTCAAATCCAACGGTTGAGAGATTCAAGGCCTTACTTATCTTAAGTAGGAACGGAACCTACTTATCTTACGATGGTTGAGATTAAAGACCCTACTTTTTTTAAGTAAGGCAGAACCCTACTATAACCACCTTGTAATGATCAATAAGGGTCTACCTTACTTAAGATAAGTAAGGTCATTAAATAAGGAGGTAGTTACTATAACTATCTATTTCATTAGATCCACTATAAGATTTAAATCCAGCGGTTGAGAGATTCAAATTCTTACTTATCTTAAGTAGGAACGGACCCTACTTATCTTAAAATGGTTGAGATTAAAGACCTTACTTTTTTTAAGTAAGGCAGGACCCCATCTGATCATATATATATAAAGAGAAAGAGAGAGAGAGAGAGAGAGAGAGAAATGTGACATCTAGGCCTGATTATTCATTTTTAACTGTAAACCATGTAATTAATTGTAATATTACTTAAATAGTTTATTAATAGATAATCTGTTGTTTCTTGGATTTGTGAGCTTGTGGTTGGCTTTCTGTGCATCTGTTTGTAATTTGGGACCTATGTGGAGTTTGGTTGAAGGATGTACAGTCGCCTCGGTTTGCGTGCTTGTCTTTTCTTCATTTTCTCTCCTTTTTCTCTCTCTCTCTCACGAGCCATGCCCTTCCACCCTCTTTCCTCGTCTTCTTCTTCCTCTTCTTCCACCCGTGCCACCAGTGACGGAGGCCCGTGCCTCTCCGTCCCTTCTGACGGGATGGATGGCTAGCGCCAAGTGAGTGGTGGCGGAAATAAGAGAGGAGGGCATGGGTGGGCAGAGGGAGAGCGTAGCGAGAAAGGAAAGGAAGAGGAGAGAGGAAGCGGAGGCGTGCGAGCCGAGAGAAGGAGGGTTTGTGTGGGTGCTTCCACCGAGGGTAGAGGTTCACCGGAGCTTCACCGAGGCGACGCCAAGGTGCGGTGAACTCACCAGAGTCGCGTGGGCCACCGAAGAGGTATGCGACCCCCTTTTCTTTCGTCCATTCAATGTCTCCTTAACAATGGGTTAATTGCATGATAAATTATGGAAAAATCATGAAATGCGTAGGAATGTGTTGTATTGCATGAGAATATAGATATCATGCGGTTAAGATTGGTATTTGTGGGGGAAAACGCATTTTGGGGTTGAAGGCTACAGTAGCCGTTCTTGAGCCCCTTCGCCTTATGATTTTCGTATGAATTGTGTGGTGAATGAAATCATGAATGGTTTGTGGGGTTTTGAAGTAGACTCAAGGGTCTACACCCCGTGGTTTACTTGTAATTTATGATGGATGTTTTGGGGGTCCGATCAAGACTCCCACCTTGGGCGATTTCCACCATTCGGAACAGGGGAGGTGCCCTGGTTTCGGGCGATTCGGCATACCGAATTTCTGTCAGTTTAGCCAGATACCTAATATCGACAGACCGAAAACACTCGGTTGACCGATTCAGAGGTTTTCGGTATACCGAAAATATTTGGTATATCGAACCAAGGATCTTTAGTATACCGATCTGGAGATTCGGTCTGCCGATTTTGCCCTGAACCTAATATGTATTGCTGTGGTTTTAATGATGGATAAATGGTATTTTGAGCATGTATTGATGATGTTTCCCCATGTAATGACATGAAGGAATGTGGAACCCAAACAATTAGATTTGGGTGTGATTTTGGGTTTTGATCCCATAAATGAATGAAAAAGATGATTTTATATGGTTTTGGACATGAGACCCAATTTATGATTTTAAGTATGGTTTTCATAGCTTGAGTTGGGACCCTAGTGAAGAGTCAAGTGTTGTAAGGAAATAGAGTCCTACAACGAAAAGAATGGAATGAAATGGAAATGAATTTGAAATAAGATTTAAAGAGTTTTGAAATGAAACACTAATAATGTGGTTGCCGAGCTTATAGCGGTGTAGGCTGAGCCTGGGTCATTGGACCTAGTTGTTCGGTTCATCAAGCTCGTAGCGGTGTAGACTGAGCCTGGGCTTTTGAACGTAGTTGTTCGGGTCACCGAAGGTGTAGGCTGAGTCTAGGTCATTGAACCTAGTTGTTCGAGTCACCGACTGGGGCGTCAGACAGAGACGTATCCCCGTGCACATATGAGAAATGAAATTGAGGCCGGTTGGGCGGGGCGGTGACAGTCCGCACGGAAAATCTCACTGTGGCAGTGCAGGAAGGTAGGGGAAGGATGTCCTCGCCTACTGCTTGTGTGCTTGGTTACCCCTGATCAAGGTAACATCAATAAATAAAAGTGGAATGAATAAAGAAAGAAATGTGATTTGGTCAGGATTAGACTGATGAAATAGTCCTAAAATCCTGAAATGAAATGAGGATGATGTTTTTACTAGTTGACATCCTGTATTTATGATTTGGTTTTGAGCTCGTGAGACATTGTGTTTTAGGCTGGATCTGGTCAAAAATGTGAATTTGAAAAGTGTGATTTTGGGAAGAAATCCCAAGTATTGAAAAATATGTTTTGGAAAATCAAATCCAAAAGTTTTAAAAGAAAATGCAAAGGTGTGGTTTTGAAAGAAAAAGTGGTTTTGGAATGAATTTCCAAATGTCTTGAGGAAAGAAAAGGAAACATGGCTTTTGAAAAAGTATGGATTTGGGATTGAATTCTCAAAATGATTTTCTAGTAAAAGAAAAGAGGATTTTCAAAAAAGAAGAAGAGAAAACCAAGTTTTGAGAAATAAAGAAATGAGTTTTTATGGTTTTGCCGAGATTTTTGTGGTTTGTGTGTTTGGGGCACGTACTAGGTGACTTAGATGTCACTCACACGTGCTTATTTGATTCTCAGGAGCAGACCGCATGCAACCGAGTTTGGTGCAGGAGTTGAAGCTTCTAGACGCACATTGTGATCCTGAAGGTGAGCCTTAGTTACAGTTATTTGATATTTCTGTAATTATGCTTGATACTGTGTTTTGGTAGCGTATCCGGGATCGGGGTGTTACAAGAAACCATCCATAGTATAATCCATGGAGATCTAATGAAGAGATGCAAAGATGATCCAACGACAGTGGCAACGGCGACGACAATGATGGTAGCTGTGCGAGGAAGAAGAGAGGAACAAGAGAAAGAAGAAGAGTGCATGAGAGGGAGAAAGGAGGGAAGGAGGAGGGTGTCTCAAAAATAGAGTTTTATGGGGAAAAAAAGGGAACAAATTTGATGTGGATGCCTACATTTAATATGATTGTAGATATTTTTTTAATAAATATATAGGGGGAAAAATATCTATCTAATATGGTATAGATATATTTATTAGATATCTATAAATGTATAGCAAAATTTTTATTTAAATTGAACAACTATTAACCTTTGATTTAAATGTCTTAAAATTCAACATGTTTTATTAAAATCTAATCGTTAAATTCTAGATTAAAAATTAACAGTGAATATAACTCAAATTAGGATGAAACTTTAACACATAGTAGATTATCTTATAAATTAACTAATCATATAATTAAAATTTATTTTTAAAAATAAAAAAAAGAGTGACTACAAAAAAATTCAATGTAGACTCCTACAAGGACCATTTTCTGAACCAAAAAAAAGATTAGATCTCTAAGAAAATAGTATTTTTAGTATCCAAATAGTATTGGTTAATATGAAAAAATATGTACTTTTTAAAACTATATTATTAGTGAAAGCTATAGTTTTACATAGTAACCAAAGAGACCCTTATCTTTTTCAAAAGATGACATCCAATAACTTTTCTAAAAGTTTAGGATTTCAAATTCGTACACCTAAGTCATCTTTCTTTATATGTTTTTGACATGTTTGGTTTAGAGTTTCTCGATTCCCACTAGAAATTGAATCAAAAAAGTTGAACCAAATGGTACTTCTATTTGATATTTTGATGCCGAATGAGTTCTAAATAGAATCTATTTGGATTTTATCAAAACTAATATTTTTTGTGATTTTTTTTAATCGAAGAGTTTTCCCACCTTAAATTGTACCTGCCTTTTATCAATAATTATTTATTATAAAATACTTTTTGTCGTGCAATTTTGCAACTACTTTTCACTAGTCATATATAAATTGAGCCACACTATTTTGGTAACCCTTACCTTATTCAACCTAATAAATGGTTAAGATAAAAGGGTAAACAGACAACAAACTTGAGCCAACTACATTTAAGCCAACCAAACCTAGAATAACTTACTCAAGTTCAGCTTACATATACAATGTGAAATCCATTGTTTTTTTTTTTTTGAAATCGGTAGATATATATTTTTACTTCATGTGGTCTGTGAGATTCGAATTTGAAAGAGAAGTGTGAGTTTCATTCCTCCTGACTAATTATACCATAACATTTATGTGAAATCCATTGTCCCCATACTAAAATTGAGCTTACAAGCTAACTCAGTTTAGAGGGGTCAAGGATTGAGTGTCGAACTCTAACTCCATTAATTCTAAATGAGTCAAGTTATGAGCCTACTTTGGAGCTCCTTTTTTCTTAATTGGGTTGAAGGTAACCACTGAGCTTGACGAACCTTGATCAGTCGGCTTGATGATGTTCATCAAGAAGTTTGGCTCTCATGCCTTGCAAACAAAATACTCAAGTTGGTTTATAAATGAGATGTTACTTGCCAACATGTTTCTTGTTGTGCATTTTTTAACAAATATTGCACAAGCCAAACAAAGTCTTGCATGGCATAACAACATATCTAAGATCAAACATGTTCGATTTTCAATCTCGATACCAATATGATATTTTTGTGAAATTGATTTGCGGTTTTTTAAATAATTCTACCTTCTTAAAAATACCATGAACAGTATCTATGGTTGACTCCTTTTTAGTAACAAGTTAAGTCCATTGTGTATAAGAAAGGTCGAGGTTCTACGTAGATCGACACCATTTTTCAAAATTCCGTAGACATGGAGAAGAAAAATGTTATCATCACAAATGTGAATTTTTAGTTACATTTTCACCGACATATAAATCAACTATCATGGTGTTGTAGTTGATCAGTAGGAGTGGAACTTCCACCTCTCTCTCAGTTTGAATCTCATGGACACGAGGAAAAAATATATACATACCAATATCAAAAAAAAAACTTGTCAAAATCCAATACAAAACCAATTATTAAAACCACGGGCTGAAAAAACCTGTACGAGAGAGAGAGAGAGAGAGAGCGAGTTTTTGAAGGTTTGAATTAATTTCCTTCCCCAACTCCCAACTGAACACAAGCAATGCTTCGCGCCACTCACCACCACCTCGCTCTCTGCCAGATACCAGCACTAATAAAGACCCATACTCCAAACACCGCTCCTCCCACCAATGTCATCTTCGACCTCATCATCGACGCCCACCTCCAATGCCGCAACACCAACTCCGCCATCCTCTACCTCGATCGGATGACACAATACGACCTTCAACCCAATCCCACCACCTTCAAGAACATCCTCCTTCACCTCAATCCCAAACAACTCAACACCGTCTTTCTTATTTTCCAAAACATGTCCAAGAAGTTCCAAACAGATGCTACCAGCTATGGTGTGATGATCAGAGCATGTTATGCGGCAGGGGAGGTCGAGAAGGCAGCTGGGTTTTTGACCCAATTGGTGGGAAGTGGAAATGTAGTTCCCAGTACTACCATGTACACTTCTTGGGTCTCTGAATGCTGTAAACATGGGTTTTTGGAAGAGGCAAGGAGGCTGTTCGATGAAATGACCCAAGTGGTTGGTTTGATACCCAATGAGGTTACTTACACCGTGATGATCAATGGGTATTTTAGGAAAGGCCGGAAGAAGGAAGGACTAGAGCTGTATGACCAGATGAAGAGTAACGGGGTACTTCCGAATTTGTATACGTTCAACTGTCTCATAGCTCTTTATTGCAAAGCCGGACATTTGAAGTTGGCATTTGAGATGTTTGATGAAATGCGTAACAAGGGAATTGCATGCAATGTTATCACTTATAATACACTTATGCATGGACTGTGTAAACTCTGGAAGCTAGATGAGGCTGTGAAATTGTTGCAAGGAATGATAGGTTCGGGCATTGTGCCAAGTTCAGTGACATTTAATGTTCTTATAAATGGGTTCTGTAAGGCTGGGATGCTGGCGGAGGCAACAAATATGTTAAATAGGATGAAAAGGAGTGGTTGTTCTCCAAATGATATCACATATAATTGTCTCATTGCTGGGTTCTCTCGAGCTGGGAAGTTATCAGAGGCAGCTGAATGTTTTAGAGAAATGAAGGAGAGGGGCTTGTGTCCAACTAAAATTACCTACACCACTCTTATTGATGCATTTGCTAAAGTAGATGATATGGGAAAGGCCCTTGAGGTATACAATTCCATGCAGAGATCTGGTTTGGAGATGGATGCTCATACTTATGGAACATTGATACATGGATTTTGCCTAGGAGGTAATATGAAGGATGCATGGAAGCTGTTCAGATCAATGATGGACATGTCCATAAAACCAAACAATGTTATTTATGATACAATAATTTTTGGGTACTGTAAGGAAGGAAATTCCTATAGGGCATTAAGGTTGATTAGAGAGATGAATGCTAATAAGATGGTTCCTAATGTAGCTAGTTATAGTTGGACAGTTCGTGTTCTTTGCAAGGATGGGATGTGGCAGGAGGCCAAATCTTTGCTCAAGGAATCGGCAGCCAGCGGTTTTTATCTTGGGGAATCAGTCTGTAGAGCAGTCTCTGATGCAAAAATACAGTACCAAGAACCTAGTACATGACAATTAGAAGCCAATTGGTGACAACATCTCTATTATACATGTATTTTGTCTTTTTTTATGGGAAAAGCACAAGTTCAAATAATTGATTTTGGTATTTGTACATTTAAATTCTATTCTATTGGAAGATTTGAAAAATGGTGACTGCAGTTCTTATTAGTGTTATGAATCACCCTAGCTCTCATGAATTTGTTCAGAACGTATGTTTAGTCAAAAACCAGAACCCTAGCTAAGCGAGACACGATGTTCATGCTCTGGGATGTGAATTCTTGCTCATCTATGTATATGGTGATTTCTTCCTAGACAGGGTAAGAGACAAGCATATTCCTGAAGTAAGTGTTTCTATTCTTTTATGCAAGAAAGACATTTTGTGTTTGTTATTCGAGGCACTCCAAGGTGACTTAAGTCGTGTTCATCTTGGATCGCACTACAAATTGCTGTTTAATATTGTGAGAGTGTTAGAAACTATACTCACTTGTCATTTAAATGGTTCTTGCAAAACACAACGTGATTTTTGAGATATCATGCTAGTGCCATAAATTAGGTGAGAATGCTCAAGGGATCAACTGGTCATTTGTTGTGCAGGGAACACAACAGAATGCTTTAGGGAACTTGCTTGCGTTGAGGCATCTAGCAGGTATTGTATCAGGCGTGACACTTGACTGGCTGTGGCTAATAGGCAAAGGCTGGTCGTGCTGTTGGAAAAGGTCTCTGCATTTACCTTGTTTGAAATAGTGACTTGGTGTGATATATTGACTTGAAAAGCATGGCACAGTAGTTCTATCCAAAAAATGAGGATATCATGTTTTCTATCTGAACTTTTTTTTATCTCATCATATCCAACAAATAAATGAATGAAAATTGGGTCCTTTTATTATTTGGCATGGGCCTGAGAAATATGGGAAGTTGCCTGTGTTGTTCCTTCTAGCCGGCATATTTAGAGGCACATCAGATTGCCTATGGCTCATCGGAAAAAGGTTGGTGATGCTCTTCAGAATGGTGATTCTTCAAGGGGACTTCAAGCAGAACCTGGCCATTCTTCGGCTTTCAATGACTAATTTGGAGCATTTTCAGTAAAATCTGCTAGGCTTGCTTACAGGAATTCTCATGAAACCTTACAGAAGGAAATCTATATGCTATGCAGCAGTTGATATTAAAGTACCTTGTGCTTTTGTGGTCTTGCTTTGCTTTCTTTTGTACCTCAATTGTTTCAAAAGTCAGAGTTTCATAAATAATAAATTTCTAGAACATCAACAAACTTCATTATATGTATTATTGTTTACGGGTTCTTTCTTCACCTCATGTAAAATTTGTATTTTCTAATAAATCTTGGGATATTATCGTGAATTTTAATATTCAGACTTTTCCAAACTACTTATGATGAGAGTCCATTAATTATTATATGAGAATCTCATTCACGATCGTCGTACACGTATTCCAATAATAATATAATGAAAAATTTTCATGCATTAATAGCAAATGGAAGAAAAGATTCATATGTAAATATTAATCTAATGTTGAGATTAACATATGATTTGCATACATATTTCGAATGCAATGTCGAAAGTAAATCGATATTTATGTGATCCATTACCCGACTAGGTTCGAGGCTAAAAGACACTTATGGAAATGATTTCTATGTGTTCAAATATGGTATTGGACGTTGATACTCGAATATAGTGTTGAGGTGTAAAGCATTAGATTTAACATATGTATAATCAAATATAATATTAGTGAAAATATACAATCTATTACAAAGAAAGAATACATGATCAAATATATATACAATTAAATATAATGTTGATAAAGATATGTAATCTAGTATGGTTTAATGATATGAGTGATGTTGGATCAACCATCTCGCCCGGTTCAAGGCCGAACAACCTTAGGACGATCGATTTTGGGTCAAATAAGATTTTTAGGGGATTCTTCTGCTAAAGCTAAAGACCCTTATAGTTTTGTCAATAGGAGTTTTTCAGAGAAAAAGTTTATTTCTCTCATTTAATTTAATTTTTACAAGATTTCATTTATAATGAAACATGATTCTTGAGTTAGATGTTAAATTCCTCACTGTACAGGTCAAAGGAAATCAGATTTGTACTCATCTGATTATTGTTGTTTCGTGTTGCTAGTTGATTAGGAGCCATTTGTTTCCTACACAACCAATGGATTGTCTTGTTCAGGTAAACACTTCTATTTTTCACTTTTGAGATCCTATGACACCATGCACTGCGTGCAGGCCTCTGAGGTCTTGGGAAGCCATCCATTTGAACTGCAGGTGTGATTTCATTTGCAATGTAGATTTGGTAGTGATTTTGGTTCCAGATATGGGTGTTTTCTAGGAAGACTTTCAGTTTGTCTGAAAATTATCTAAAATAGGAGATGATTTCTTATTTATAAAGGAAGCAAGAAATCTCCTCACATCCCTCTACCCTAATCGCTTCTGAGATTTAGGGAATTCCTCCCTCTATCGTTACATGATCTTCAATAACCTTATCCCAACATCTCCTACTTGGTCATGAAGACTAAGCAGTAAATTCCTATATACTCCCTACTATTCATGGAATGAATGAATTTTTCTTAATTTCCACTTCCATTTTTTTGTGAAAATGTTCTCTAATTCCATCAAGTCTACATGTTTGACCAATTTCTCTACTAGAATCCCTTTTATTATTAGATCAACAATCATGTTCGATGTGAGAATATAATTCACCTTTATTTTCTCTTTCTATATAATATCACGAATGTAGTGATAATATATCACAATGTGCTTTTCTCTTGAACTATTAGTATCACTATTTATGAGATTAATTACTGCTTGATTATCACAATATATTCTGAATGGTCTATCTATCAGATTAAGATTCAATTCGTTGAAAAATCTCTTAATCCAAACAACATATGTGGTGGTTGTACTACATACAATGTATTCAGCTTTCTGTGTATATCTAGTAACATAGCCTTGCTTCTTACTTTCCTATGAGATAGCACCACCATCAAAGATGAACAAGAACCCGAATGTGGACTTTCCATCACGTTTATCACCTCCAAGGTCTGTATCTAAATAACCTAATACTTCTAGCATTTTCACTTGGTATACTAATTTGTGTCGCAACGTGTGCTTGATATACTTCATAATCCTCTTAACAACTTCCCAATGTATTGGTCCAAGATTACTTTGATGTCTACTAACCAAATTCACTGAATATGCTAAATCTAGTCTAGTGCACAACATAACATGCATTAAACTTCCAACTACTTATGCATATGACATTTCTAGAGGTTTTTGTCCCTTTCTGGGACATTGACTCTTATTCAATCTTTTTCCATACACATATAGTGTAGGGTACACAATTTTGCATTCCATACATTTTACGTACTGAGTATCAATACTTTTCCTTATTTATACTTAGCATTCTAAACTTCCAATCTCTAAAGATTTGAATTCCAAGAACATAAGATGCTTCACTTATGTCCTTTGTATTAAATTTCTCACTAAGTTTAATTTTCACTTTATTCAATAATTCAATGTCATTTATGATAAATAAAATATCATCTACATTTATGACATACACTTTTTATGACATACACACAATTGTCCAATCTATTTGAGATAAATCTCATTTGAACAATCATATTGTGAAATTTGAGATACAATTTTCTAAAAGATTGTTTTAATTCATATATGGATTTGTTTAATTTGTACATTTTTCCTTTATGTCCTTCCAACTGAAAACCCTCAAGCTAGCATGTGTATATATCTTCTTGCAATTCTCTATTAAGAAATGCAGTTTTAACATCTATTTAATATAATTTCAAATTTAATGTGCTACAATTGATAGTATCATTCTATATAAGTAAAGTTTGCTACTAGAGAATATATTTCCTCGAAGTCAATTTCTTCTTTTTGTATATAACCTTTGACTATTAATCGAGTCTTGAATTTCTCAATTGATTCATCTACCCTCAACTTTTTCTTGAATACGCATTTGCTTCCTATAGTCTTCCTTTCCTAAAGTAAATCACACAATTCCTAAACATTATTCCTTTTCATGGAATTAATTTTATCATTCATGACTTCAAGCTACGAATCTTTCTCATGTGATTTAATCATATCACCATATGTAATGAGTTTCATGTAATTTTTCTGATCTATATCTGTTAAGAAACATGATAGCTCATAAGAATACAAATAGTAATCATTCATCCATGAAAGCTTAATTCTCGTTCTTTTATTGCTAAGAACATCAGGTGGGTCATTTACAGGCTTATCAATATTTTCCATATTTAATTGATTATTCTCCACTATTTCCATAAGTTTATTCATATTTTCTGTGTCTGGTTAATCGTCATTTTCTAAATCATTTCCTTGAATACCATTAAAGTAATCATCTCCAATTACTGATAATGGTTCATCTTTATATTGAGCATGCTCTTCTTCCTCTAGATTTTCTAAAAATATAGCATCTCTATACTCAATAATTTCTTTTTCCTTATAGAAAAATCTATATCCTAATGATTTATCACAATATCCTATAAATCTACATTTTATGTTCTAAAATCTAATTTGTCCTTAAGTTGACTTGGAATGAATATATGAGCTATTGAACCCCTTTTCCTTATATAATTGATATTAGTTTTTTTTTTCCATTCCACAACTCATAAGAGGTTCTTATGATAGATTTGGTAGGTATTCTATTCAAAATGTAATTTGCAGTGAATAATGTTTCTCCTTAAAATTCCTTTAGGAAGCATGAATGTGATAGCATACATCTAACAGAATTCATTAGAGTTCTGTTTTTTCATTCCGCCATATCATTTTGTTGTAGCGTATTTGACATAATAATATGTCTCTTTATTCCATATTCTTGACAATATAATTCAAATTCCTTTGAATTGTATTCTCCACCTCTATCAGATCTTAATACCTTAATGCTTCTTCCAAGTTGTTTTTCTACTTCTACTTTATATTTTCTAAAGCAACTTAACACTTTTGTTTTTGTGAGTTTAAATAAGCGACTGCATATCTAGAATAATCGTCTATGAATGTTTTTCTTTTTGTTAACGGTAGTAGTTGATATTAATAAGAAAGTTCAGAAAAACACAGTTCATCCAAGTCCAGATTACACATATTACACAGCCAAAATTTCCTGCTGAATGCCACAGAGTATAACAAAAATGAATCAGAGAGTTCACTACTAATTTCCAGGATTAACCAATAGTTAATCAAATCGGAGGGTTGTCCTCCCTAAAGACGGGTGTAGAAGCATTGTAGTCCGACCCATGTGGGACATCAGGAGCCAATGGTGCTTGCTCCAACTCCCTCTGCTGTTGGAATGAAGACAAAGATTGCAGCATTTCCGTTCTTTCAAAGCCTGTACCCCAAGATTCTACCACACAATGAAACATCGAAATGATATCACTTATTATCAAACTGGGGATTTTTGGGATGCCCCTGAATGTTCTATTGTTTCTTTCCTTCCATATGAGCCATATAAAAATTTGAATAAAGGTAAGAGAACCTGTTGAAGATGTTTCAAAATGCAGCAGAGGAGGGAAAGTAAATAAATCCATAATTGAAAACACAACAGGATAGGTGCATCCATTAGTAAAGGCCTTCCAATTTTTTTGTGTAAATGGACAAAACAGGAAAAGATGTATAACAGATTCAGTACTATTATTACAAAAAGGGCAGCTTTCAATGCCAATCCAGCCTTTTTTAAGTAAATTATCTTTTGTCAAAATCTTATTAGAGAGTACTAGCCATGTAAAGAGTTTAATCTTTAGAGGCACCCAAAAATCCCAGATTTCATGCATATATTTAAATCTATGACCACCATCATTTAACATGTCATAACAGGATTTAACAGTGAATTCTTTGTTGGTGGGTCTCCATAATAATATATCTTCCTCTACATATATGCTGGTGGTGTTGAAAATTTCTAACAAGATATTTATTTGAGTATGTAAATTACCTGCAACATCAGGAGTCAAGGGATTAAAGAATAAACTATCAGGATCTATAGATAATTTCTGTAAAATCTTCGAGACAGTAGCTTGCTTATATTTTGATATATGGTATATATCAGGAAGGCAATCTTTTAATTTTTCACCCTTCCACCATCTACTTTCCCAAAATATGGTATTTCTGCCATTATTGACCTGAAAATCAGTAAACCCATTTATAATGTCAAAGCATCTTTTTAACTCCATCCATAGGGGTGAGGATCTACCATTAGAATTATTTAGTATTGCACCAGGTCCATTCCTGACAAAATATTTGGCTCTAACTACATCTTTCCATTTCATTGAAGATGAGTTAGAAAGGAGTTGCCAAAGTAACTCACATTTCAATGCCAAGCTAAATTGTTTCAAGTTTATGATTCCCCAACCTTTTTGATCTTTTGATCTACATAGAGTTGACCATTTAACTAAATGGCGAACAGAATTAGAGGACAAAGAGTTCCAAAGGAATCGTCATCTAATTTTATCAATGTTCTTCTCTACCTTTGCAGGCATATGTAGAACGGAAAGGAAATAGGTAGGTATGACGGATAATACCGCATTAACCAATGTGAGACACCCTCCCAATGACAGATGTTTAGCCTTCCATTGTGATAGTTTTTTTGTAATTTTGTCAATTATCGGAGACCAATCTCGATACGTTGGTTTTCTGTAATACAAAGGCAAACCCAGATATTTAATGGGTAGATTCTCAATGTTACAACCTATGATTTGAGAGGCTCTCTTGACATAGCCATCAAGAACTCCTATACCAGTAATAGAAGATTTATGAAAGTTGATTTTCAAACCTGAACAGGTTTGAAAACAGCAAAGAATTCTCTTAATGTTTATTAAATTGTCCTCTTTTGCAACCAAATAAAGAATGGTATCGTTTGCATATTGAATGTTCAAAACATTGGGACCTCCATTGGGTAGCTGAATTCCTGAAATGAGATTATTCTCGGTTGCTAATGATAGCATCCTATTTAGCACATGAGTGACTATAATAAAGAGAAATGGGGAGATTGGGTCACCTTGTCTTAGTCCGTTAGATACTTGAAAGTACCCTTTAGGGGAGCCATTAACTAAGATAGAGAACTTAACATATGATATACACATCTTAATCCAATTGTTCCATTTGTTTCCGCAGCCTAAGCCTTTAAGTGTTTCCATTAGAAAGTCCCAATTGACATTGTCGAAAGCCTTTTCGAAGTCTAGTTTCAGTACAAGGCCCGGAATAGCATTTATTTTCAAATAATGCAAGGTTTCCTGAGCAACAAGGAAACAGTCACCTATGTACCTTCCAGCAAGAAAGGCACATTGTGAATTATCAATAATATTATTGATGATAGGGGGTAAATCTTGTGGCTAATGTCTTTAATATAATTTTGTAGGGACTATTTACCAAACTGATGGGTCTAAAATCTTTTATCTCCTTGGCACCTTCTTTTTTAGGGATAAGAGATATAAATGTCTGATTAATATGGGCCAGGAATTCTAAATCATTAGAAGAGTGAAAACCATTAAAAATTTCTACCAAATCATCCTTCATGATGTCCCAAAAGTGTTGAAAGAAGCACAATGGGAATCCATCCGGACCTGGGGCTTTTTCCCCTGGTAAAGAAGTGACACTCAGATGAATTTCTTCCAAGGAGAATGGAATTTCCAAGGCATTTGGATTAGTGATTTTGGTTGGCATTAGAATGTCCCAGTC
>JAMKQA010002976.1:0-18337 GCA_024699735.1 Posidonia australis
CAGGATTCTAGGACCATTTCACAAGTCCAACCCTGACCACACACACATACACACATTCCACTTACTTAATCATTTCCACTTTCATTACTGTTGTTACCTTGATCAGATGTAACCTGGCACACAAGCAGTAGGTGAGGACATCCTTCCCCAACCATCCTGCACTGCCGCGATGAGATCCCCGTGCAGGATGTCATCGCCCCGACCAACAAGCCTCACATTTTCCTGTTCCTCACAAGAGCACGGAGATACGTCTCTGAAGACGCCCCAGTCGGTGACCCGAACAACTAGGTCCAATGACCCAGGCTCAGCCTACACCTTCGACGACCCGAACAACTAGGCTCAAAAGCCCAGGCTCAGCCTACGCCACTACGAGCTCAGTGACCCGAACAACTAGGTACAACTACCCAGGCTTAGCCTACACTGGCGGTGACCCGAACAACTAGGTCCAATGACCCAGGCTCAGCCTACACCGTCTCCAGCTCGTAAACCACAATCTCTTTCATAACACATTATTAGTGTTCTAAAACTCTTTGTAGTTGTCAAAACCATTTTCCATTTATTCAGTTGCAGTATTTTGTTCCGTGCAACACCTGACCCTCCACTGGGGTCACCACACCGGCCATCACAGCCACAACAAACCATCAATTGGATCTCAAGCCCAAAAACCACACAAAACCATCTTTTAAAACATTTATAGGGTCAAAACGCAAAAACCACGCCCAAATCCACTATTTGGGGCTCCACATGCTTCCATGTCATTACATGGGGCAAAGCACCCATCACATACATCCATCATGCTAAAACCATTAATATTTAAGCACAACAGGGCAAAATCGGTATACCGTTTTTCCAAAACGGTATGCCGTTTTCCCCTGATTCGGTATACCGAAATCTCCTGATTCGGTATACCGATTTTCTTCGATATGCTGAATCTCTGTCAGATTTATCAGACAGGAGAAAAACGGTCGACCGAAAATCACCGGTCGTCCAAAGCCAAAACACGGATCAACAGCTGGGAGCAAAATCGGTTTGCCGAACCAAAACGGCATACCGTTTTCTGCTGTTGCAGAAAATGCCCCAAACACTATCCTCCTTTTCACCCTCGAGTTGCAAAAAATAAAAGCTCTTGACAAAATTCTAGCAGATAGTGTCATCATCCCTTTAAGAAGAAATGAAACTGTAGTTTACAGAATTCTTCCTTCAGAACTTTCTAAACCTGCCAAATTCTCACCCGATTCCTGTCCTCTGCAAATTCTCCACATAAAGTATTAACCAATACCATACAGAGAAAGAAAACACCTTCAGTTGACCTCCAGCAAAACTTGACAAAATAATCCCTCATACTGAAAATGCAAAACTTGATAGAAACAACACCAGCAAAATAGAACCTTTAGCATCCACAACCCCACAAACCAAGCAACCCAATTCATAA
This sequence comes from Posidonia australis, assembly GCA_024699735.1. Lineage (NCBI taxonomy): Eukaryota > Viridiplantae > Streptophyta > Magnoliopsida > Alismatales > Posidoniaceae > Posidonia > Posidonia australis. The sequence goes on from JAMKQA010002976.1 coordinate 1,433, forward strand.
CACTACAAACCAAGAGAAACCCAACAAAGGCCAGCAAAATTCTAGCACGAAACACCCATCAAAACATCCAAAACCTGTAGGAGGAGGAGTGGCTGAATAGAGGCAGACGAGTGAGGAAGAGGAGGAGGAGGTAGAGTTCAGAGGACGCACTATCATGGAGGCGTTGCAGAGGTAGTGTAGAAGGTCAAGGCACCGTCGAGAAGGCGGACGAGGGGGAGCGATGGACGAGGAGGGGAGGCGGAGGAGAGGCAAACGACTGAATTTAGGGTAAGAGAGAAAGGGGCAAAATGACCCGCATCACGGTATTTTATACCTAAATTAGCGAGGACTTTAACGAGGACATTTCCTCGCTATGTACTCGCTAAATGAAAAGCGAGGACATTGCAAGAAAAAATCCTCGCAAAAAACTCGCTATATTATTGCGAGGTAATTTCCTCACAAAATCCTCATTATATTATTGCGAGGATACTTCCTCGCTAAGTCCTCGCTCTTTGTTCTCGCAAAATCTAATTTTTCTTGTAGTGGCAGTCTAATTCTGATGCCAGAGTAGGAGCTACTAGCTGCACATTGTTTCCTAGAGGTAAGCCTTAGTTACAGTTATTTAATCATTACTGTAATTAATGTAATTTGTCTACGATACTGTGATTTAGGTAACGTTCCCAAGTTTGGGGTGTTACAGAGTGGTATCAGAGCTAAGGTTACACCTAATACACTGACTCGTGATGTCTGGTCTAGTGGCTCCATAGGACTACATAGTAGAGAGTTTGCACCTGATTTTAGTTATTGCATTTTCTTGTTGTGCTGGCAGGAAGATGCCCTAAGGCAATAGCCATGGCAAGGCCCCAGTACCCGACTCCGATACGAGAGAGGGTAGTGCATGGAGGGGTATGAGACGATAGTTTGGTGAGATGATGCAGGGTTTCGCTCAGTCCTTCAGCAGTAGCAGCAGGGATGAGGCGAAGGGAGACCCGTGGGTCAAGCAATTCCGCCAACTAGGCGCACCGACTGTCGATGGGCGTTGCACACCAGAGGAGTGTGAGGCTTAGTTCCTGAATGTGGAGAAGATCCTAGAAGGGATCAAGTGTCTAGTGGAGAAGTGGGTCCAGATCGCTGTGTTTCAATTCAAGGGTGTTGTAGATCAATGGTGGAGGGCTACGTGCCGCACCAAGTTTCCGAGTGTGGACTTGCTAATGATCTCTTAGGTGGAGTTCCGAGAGGTATTCTATGAGAGGTTTTTCCCTGAGCATGAGAGAGATAAGTTGAACAAAGAATTCTGGAACCTGAAGTAGGGAAGCCAGAAAGTGGTTGAGTATGAGTCATCTTTCCTTCGATTGGAGAAGTTCTCTCAAGCTGTGGTTTTCGAGAAGAATAGAGCCAAGAAATTTTTGGAGGGACTTAATCCTATGCTGAGATCTAGAGTTATTAGCTTCAGATGCCAAACCTTGGTAGATGCTATTGAGCTTGCAAGCCGCTATGAGGATGATCGTAGGCTGTTTTAGGAAGAGTATCCTAAGAAGGAAAAGGAGAGAAAGCCTGTCTCTCGACCATTTGTCTCCCAACCTTCTGTTTCTCGACTTCGATTACTGGAATGCCAAGTTCTAGGAGTTATAGTAACTCTGGGAAGAAGCGAAAGGAGCGGCCTACATCTGGTAAAGAAGAGAGTGTGGGTTTCAACCAGCAGGATCCAACAGTGGCTCGAAGATGGGACCATGCCATGTCTGTGGTAAAAAGGGGCATGTAGCAACGCAGTGTTGGCATAGGCAGAGGAGTTTAAACAGTGTGGTATGCTACAACTGTAGGAAGTTTGGCCAATATCAGAAGGACTGTCCCAATCAACCGAAGCCAGTGGAAGATGCGCCACGTCAACCTACCAAGGGGATTGTATTCTCCATTGCTACCCCAGATGCTGGTCCATCTAAAGATGTGGTAGAAGGTGAGAACTAGTATAGCTATATGAGTTAAATCCTGTCCTATAATAATGGATCCTATATGTGATCAACACTATCTTTTATTATGAATATGATTATGGTTATGGTGTATTGATGATAGGATCTTTTCTTGTGGCTAATCGGATGGCCCAAGTCTTGTTCGACTTTGGGAGTTCATTCTCTTTTGTCTCTAAGTCCTTTGCTTCTAAGATCGGGACCAGGCCAGCCAGATTGGCATTCCACCTAGATGTAGTCACTCCATTGGGAGAACATAGTTTAGCATTGAGGTATTTGAGACCAGTTGATATTCAATTGGGGGACAGGAAATTTCAAGCCATTTTGATTCTGATGAACATGCAGGATTATGATGTTATCCTGAGAATGGATTGGTTGGTACAACATTCAGTCATGATAGATTGTGCCAAGAGAAGAGTTCTGGCAGAGTGTCCAGGCCAAGGCTAGTGTGTGGTACAATGCACTAGACCAAGGGATCCTAGAAAAGTGATAACTGCTATCAAGGCCTATCATCATTTGGCAAGAGGCAATGTGGGCTATTTGGCCTGTATGACTCTTTGTACTTTGCTTATGGTTGAGATTCAGGATTTGTAGGTGGTATAAGAATATCCTGATGTATTTCCAAAAGAATTACCTAGTATGCCACCACACAGAGAAGTGGAATTTGTGATTGATTTGGTGTCAGGAACAGGTTCTATTTCCAAGGCTCCATACAAGATGGCACTTGCTGAATTGAGGGAACTCCGGAATCAGCTGCAGGAACTGATGGATAAGGGATTTATTCGTCCCAGTGTTTCACCTTAGAGAGAACTGGTTCTATTTGTTAAGAAGAAGGACGGTTCACTTCGGCTCTATATATACTACCAGATGTTGAACCAGATCACTATTAAGAACAAGTATCTACTGCCTAGGATCGATGATTTGTTCAAGCAGTTACAGGGAGCATCGGTTTTTTCTAAGATAGATCTAAGATTTGGATACCATCAGTTGCAGATAAGTGGGCCAGATGTGTATAAGACAACCTTTTGCACCTTCATGGACATTATGGGTTGTTGGTTATGCCATTCGGGTTGACGAATGCTCCAGCTGCCTTCATGGACCTGATGAATAGGGTGTTCAGACTCTATTTGGATCAGTTTGAGGTCATCTTTGTGGATGCTATCCTGGTGTATTCTCTAGATGTTCAGACCCACCAGAGGCATTTGAGGATCGTACTGGAGACATTAAGGCAACATCAGCTTTATGTTAAGTTCTCCAAGTGCAAGTTTTGGCTAGAGGAGGTGTCCTTCCTTGATCATATCATTTCAGGAGAAGGCATCAAGGTAGATCTAGCCAAAGTGGAGGCTGTGAGCAGTTGGACTAGACCGAAAACAGTAACTGAAATCAGAAGTTTCCTCGACCTGGTAGAATATTATAGGAGATTCATCTAGGATTTCTCCAAGATTGTTGCATCATTGACCAGATTGACTAGAAAGGAAGTGCACTTTACTTGAGTTTGGCAGTGCGAAGAGAGCTTCAATGAGTTGAAGGCTCGTCTGGTGTCAACCCTAGTTTTAACTTTGCCTTTTGGGAGTGGTGATTTCACAGTCTACAGTGATGCCTATGGGACTGGTTTGGAGTGTGTGCTGAAGCAACATGGTAGGATGGTGGCGTATGTCTCGCGCTAGTTGAAAGATCATGAGAAGAATTATCCCACCCATGATTTGGAAATGGCAGTTGTTGTGTTTGCCCTGAAGATTTGGAGGCATTATTTGTATGTTGAACAGTTTGAGGTGTACACAAATCATAAGAGTCTAAAGTACATCTTTTCTCAGAAGAATCTGAATCTGAGACATAGGCATTGAGTGGAGTATATTACGGACTATGACTTCAGTTTGTCATACCCCCTGGGGAAAGCAAATGTGGTTGCTAATTCTCTGAGCAGATGCACTCATGTCATGGCTCGCTTGATGATTTGTGAATGAGAATTGTTTGAAAAGCTAGTGTAGTGCAAGCCTTGGAGACAGTCTCAGGGAAGTGCTAGAGTTGTATTGGCCAATTTGTCTATTCACCCGAGAATGATCGAGGCAATTGTCACGACTTGAGATTATATGTGCCTTTAGTGGAGGAAATCAAGAATAGTTTGCTTGAGGAAGCTCACCGCTCAAGATACACTATTCATCTAGGAATCACCAAGATGTATAAAGACCTGAAAAGGAATTTCTCGTGGCCTGGGATGAAGAGGGAAATTGTTGAGTATGTGGCAAATTATGCAACCTACCAGATGGTAAAGATAGAGCACTAAAAGCTCGAGGGAACATTGCAGCCCCTAGACATTCTAGTGTGGAAATGGGAAAATGTGTCGATAGATTTTGTGATAGGTTTGCCGAGGACCCTAAGAAAGAATGATACAGTTTGGGTGATTGTCGATCGCCTTATGAAATCGGCACATTTCTTGCCAATGAGGGTGAATCTTCCCTTGGAAAAGCTGACAGAGTTGTATGTGGCAGAGATTGTGAGATTGCATAGTGTCCTAGTGTCTATTGTGTCTGACAGAGACACGAGGTTTACATCAAGGTTCTGGGGAGCTTTACAGGAGGCTTTCGGTACAATGCTGAGTTTTGGTACCGCCTTTCACCCTTAGACGGATGGCCAGACAGAGAGGACCATCCAAACACTTGAGGACATGTTGAGGGCCTACGCCTTGGACTTTGGAGGTAGCTGGGAGGATCACTTAGCTCTAATTGAGTTTGCATATAATAACAGTTACCATGCTAGCATTAGTATGACACCTTATGAGGCATTGTATGGCAAACCCTGCAGGACACCCACTTGCAGGAGTGAGGTGGGTGAGAGACAATTGGTTGGGCCTAAGATCGAACAACAGTACAAGGGCAAGGTGAACCTGATTAGGAAGAGGTTGTTGTCTGCCTAGAGTCAGTAGAAGAGTTATGCGGATAGGAGGCGAAGACCTCTGGAATTCGAGGTAGGAGACTTCGTATTCCTAAAAGTGTCACCAACCAAGGGAGTGACGCAGTTCGTAAAGAGTGGCAAGTTGAGCCCAAGATACATCGAATCATACCAGATTACCAAGAGGGTTGGTGAGGTAGTATAAAGACTATATCTGCCTCCAGAGTTGGCTGATGTACACAACACCTTCTATGTGTTCATGTTGAGGAAGTGTTTGAGCGATGCGTCCCAAGTGATACTAGTGTAGCTAGAGGAGCTGCAAGAGGACCTGTCTATTGTTGAAAATGTAGTTTAGATACTAGATAGAAAAGAGCAAGTCCTCAGGAATAAAGTGATTCCATTGGTGTTAGTTTATGGCAAAACCATGGTACAGAGGAGGCTACCTGAGAGTGCACGGTGGACATCTAGAGATAGTACTTCTACTTGTTTTACTAGAGCTGAATTTTGAGGACGAAATTCTTTTAAGGGGGTAGGATGTGACACCTGGGCTTGATTATCCATTTTAATTGTAAATCATGTAATTAATTGTAACCTTGTATAAATGGTTTATTAATGAATAATTTGTTGTTTCTTGTAATTATGAGATTTTGGTTGGCTTTTTATGCACCTATTTGTGTTGTGGGACCAATGTGGGGTCCGATCTGAGGATTCACAGTCGCCTCGATTTGCATGTCCTTCTTTTTTCTTTTCTTTCTTTCCTTTTTCTCTATCTCCCTCACAAGATCTCACCTTCTTCGTCTCCTTTCTTCTTCTCACCACCCGTGCAACCACAGAGTGGAAGCCCGTGCCTCCTCGTCCCCTCCGACGTAAGGGTGATGGGATGGGCAACCGACACAATGCGGGAGGAAGAAGAGATAAAGACGAAGGAGGAAGCGGAGAGAAGAAGTCGAGAGAGAAACAGGGAGAGGAGGAACAGTGCGCATGCCAAAGGGAGTGGAGGAAGAGCTGAGCCGTGTGCGTTGCCACCGTAAGTCACTGGGGTTGCACCGGAGGCCTGGGAGACACAAGGAGGCCACCGGAGTTTGTCGGAGCCTAACCAGGTACGCGTCCCATTCTCCCTTCTCTATTGCTATCTTGGACAAGGGAATTAAAATATCTAAATGCATGCAAAAATGGGGAAAAAAATGTGGAATGAGTAGGAAATTGAATGGAATGCTTGTATGTATTGGGATCTTGAGTTTTGGTAGAGTTTTTATCAAGTTATGTATGTGAATGCCATGAGTATTTTAAAGTTAAATTCTGAGCAAGTTTCCTTTGAGGATTTATATCTTAATGCATGATGAATGGAATGATGATTGGTTTGGGGGGTTTTGTAGTAGACTCAACCCCATGATTTATTTGTATTTTATGGTGTATGTTTGAGGGGTCCACCAAAGGTCCCCATTTCTGGCAAAATGTTTGGGTTGAAACAAGAGAGGTGTTCAGGACACAGGGAATTCAACATGCCGATCTTGGTTTGGCATACCGAATTCCTGTTAGATTACACTAGGATACTTGGTTTTGGTAAACCGAAAACACTCAGTCGACCAAAATAGGGGGTTCGATATACCAAAAAGGTTCGGTATACCGAACCAAGGAATTTCGATATACCAAACTAGATTTTGGTCTACCGATTTTGCTCCCTCGCCCATATGGATAAATGTGTATAATAAATGAAAATAAATAAGTTTAAATGGATAATGGGTATGTGTTAATGGTATTTTCCCCATGTAAATGTCATGGAGGAATATAGAATACAAATAAATGAATTTGGATATGGTTTTGGGCTTGAAACCCTAAAAATGAATAAAAGTGATTAAATGTGTGATTTAGTATGGTTTTTGGACATGAGACCCAATTTGTGGTGTTAAATACATGGTTTAGGATGATTTTGGGTTGGGACCCTAGTGGAGGGTCATGTGTTGCATGAAAAAGATTCCTGCAACGAAAGAATGAGATGGAAATGGTTTTAAAAGGAATACTTAAGAGTTTTTGAAAATAAAACACTAATAATGTGTTGTGGAACCACAAAGGGTTAGTGTCGACAATATAGTAGGAGAATGATACTCCAAAGAAACAATTTGTCAGACACGACAGTGGTTGCTAGAGTGGGGCCACGAGGAGTTGGTGTTGGCAAATTGATAAAATATCAATTGTCAGATACGACTGTGGTCACCGAGCTTGAGACTGTGTAGGCTGAGCTTGGTATATGAATCAGGTGTTTGGGTCATCGATGGGACGTCAAAAAAAGACGTATCCTCGTGCCTTTTACTAGAGCTTGGTATATGAATCAGGTGTTGGCAAACAATACCTTTTCATTTTCATAAACCTACTGCTTGTGTGTCTAGTTACCTCTAATCAAAGTAACATCAATAAGAAAAATGGAAAGTAAATAAGAAGAGTGTATGGTTTATGAAAATGAAAAGGTATGGTTTGACTAGGATTGGACTTGTGATTGGTCCTGAAATCCTAGAAATAAGCAAGAATTGTGGTTTTAATCGATTACCAGCCCAATGTTTGTGATTTTGGTTTTGAGTCCTGTGAGGCATTGTGTTTTAGGCTGGACCTGGTCTAGGATATGGATTTCTCGAAATAAGAGAAAGGTTTTAAAAATGCATGAAAAGAAGAAAAGATGAGTTTTGATAAAGAAATATGAGTTTTGGAAACGAGCATGGTTTTGGAAATAGATTTCCAAATATTTTAAAAGAAAAAGGAATGTGAACTTTTGAAAAGAATATGGTTTTGGAAACCGATTCCCAAATGATTTAAAAGGAAAAAAAGGAAATGATGTTTTAAAATGGATTTCCAAAAGAAAACCAAGTTTTATAAATTAAAAGCTGTGTTTTAGTTGTTTGCCGAGTTTTATTGCGTGTGTGTGTTTGGGGCATGTATTGAGTGACTTAGATGTCACTCACACATGCTTTGTTTGATTTTCAAATGCAGGGTGGAGTGCAGTCTAGTTTCGGTGCGAGAGTGGGAGCTACTAACCATACATTGTTTCCTGAAGTTGAGCCTTAGTTACAGTTATTTAACCATTACTGTAATTAGTGTAATTTGCTTATGATACTGTGAATTAGGTAACATTCCCGGGTTCGGGGCGTTACACTTGATCTACAACTATTGGTTGTGGAATCTTGTAGTCAGGTTGGTACAAGTCTTGAAACTCGTCATTCGTAGCATCACCAACTATAGTAATGTAGGCTTGTACTTTAATCTTCATTACACTGAAAGATTCATCTTTCTTCCTCTTTCTTGAAACTTGAGGTACGAGAGTGGGAGAGTGGGAGCTACTAGCCGTACATTGTTTCCTGAAGTTGAGCCTTAGTTACAGTTATTTAATCTTTACTGTAATTAGTGTAATTTGCTTATGATACTGCGATTTAGGTAACATTCCCGGGTTCCGGGCGTTACACTTGGTCTACAACTATCGCACAACTATCGGTAGTGGGAGCTCCCACTCTCGCACAACTATCGGTGCGAGAGTGGGAACTACTAACCATACATTGTTTCCTGAAGTTGAGCCTTAGTTACAGTTATTTAATCATTACTGTAATTAGTGTAATTTGCTTATGATATTGTCATTTAGGTAACATTCCCGGGTTCGAGGCGTTACACTTGGTCTACAACTATCGGTTGTGGAATCTTGTAGTCAGGTTGGTACAAGTCTTGAAACTCGTCATTCGTAGCATCACCAACTATAGCAATGTAGGCACGTACTTTAATCTTCATTACACTGAAAGATTCATCTTTCTTCCTCTTTCTTGAAACTTGAGGTACATAACAGACTTGATCTGCTTATGAAGCTAACACAAATGGCTCAAATCTCCTCAAGTATTTGGTTAGTACAATATCTACAATATCATGCCTGATATTGTGTGTGACTCCTTCTTTAGGGTCATACCAATCACAAAGGAACAATTTCATTTTATCTGTACCAATGTATTCCAACTCGAGGATATCTTTTAAGATACCATAATAGTCAATATGGTATTCTCCATAACAATATCCTTTCACCATAACCCTTGAATTTTGAGTAGTTAATCCCCCATCGTATTCTTGTGTGTGAAATCGATACCCATTTGCAAAACAAGTTCCATACAACTTTACTTGGAAAATACGACCATAAGCTAAGTCTTGTAAGAGCTTTTACTTTGGACTTGGATCAAGTTGGTTTATATGATTTCTAAACCACTTAGGAAATGTGTTCTTGAATAACTCCAAGACATCATCATCTTTTAAACTAGGACAGTCAACCATTAATTGTTCTCTGAATAGCCTACACTTGAAAATTTAAACATAATAAGATAATTTATTATCAAAATTTATTGAATAGACATATCGAGAAAGGTAGCGAAAAATACTCAACAAAACGTTCGACTTCATTGCAATTATCATGGACATATAACTCTGCAGCATCCTTCTCTCTCTAGGTCAATAAATGTTCTTTCCCCTTTCCAAAAAGACAAACACTAGACAAAAGATAGAAAGTATATCATTTTGTTCTTCAACTCCTAGATCATCATTTATCTATGCTCGATTATGCATTGTTTCAACCTCTAATGAGAAATATCTTGAGCAAAAAGTGGCAACGTCGTCGTAGACATATTGTGCACTTACTGAACCTTCCACTCTATTCTTATTCTGAACTTTTTGTTTCAAGAAAAATTTATACTTATTAAAAATGTGGATAAATTAGATAAACAATCTTTGAATAACAAAAAAGAAATAAACTTTCTTTACAATAACATGTACCTCTCGAAAGGATACATCCATTGATATTGCAATGGTCCACCCACTTTGGCTTCATAAGGTAAGTGGATCATGAGATGTTCCATCGAGTTAAAGAAGGCAAGCAAAAATATCTTCTCAAGATTACACTATATGAGAACAATATGTCCCTCTAAAATCTCCATATCTTTCACATACAATTTGGAGAAGCAGATGGCCTTGAAGAATTTACTTAGATCTGTAAGTACATCTACAATGGACTTAGGCAACAAACCTCTAAATGCAAGGGGAAGTAATCTCTCCATAAACACGTGACAATCATGGCTTTTCATTCCCTTGAAAGTATATTTGATGTAATTTTTGATATACAATTTTTGATATATTTGATGCATATCTACTTGGAAATTTCAAGTTGTCGACCCACTCACACACGGCCTTTATCTGATTCTTATCGAGTGTGTACTTTCTCTTTGCCATTTAAATCTTTCCATTAACATGTTCTATCAAGTGCAAGTCCTTACGACTACAAACCAACTTTAAATTTCTACGTGCATTCTCTGTGTCCTTTGTCTTGCCCTTGACATCCATTACCGTATAGAACACATTGTTAAATACATTCTTCTTGATATACATGATGTCTAAATTATTCCTAATTAAGAGCTTAGACTAATACAGTAACTCCCAGAATATGTTGATCTTCATCCAATTGTAAGTGTTCCCCAATCCTTCTAATGTTTGTGGACCAACATCATGGCCAAAAATGATTTGCTCAAAGTTTAAAAGTCGATTAAATACTTGCTCTCCCGACAACTTAGGGGGTGAGTTAGAAAGTTCGATTTTATTCTTCTTAAAAACTTGTTTCTGTCTTCGATAGAGGTGGTCAATGGGTAAGAATTGATGATGATAGTCAAAGAAACATGGCTTTCAACCATATTGAAGCTAAAATGACTTTGTGTTCTCCATACAAAGAAGACAGCTCATCTTTCCATGTGTGCTCCAACCAGACAACATCTCATATGCAGGGAAATCACTTGTAGTCCAAAGCAAAGCAACCTACATGTTGAAAGTTTGTCATTTGCTTGCATCATATGTTTCAACCTTAGTGTCCCAAAGCATCTTCAACTCGTCTACAAGAGGCCTCAAGTACACGTCAATGTGTTTTCTTTGATGACTTGGACTAGGAATAAGCAAAGACAGAAAACATGTATGGCCTCTTATTACACATAGAAGGAGGTAGATTGTATGGTGTGATCATGATAGGCCTACAAGAGTAATCTTTTCCTCTACCATGTGGATTGAATCCATCACTAGAAAGACGAACAACGATATTACGGGTTTTAAAAGCAAATGATGGAAAAGACTCCTTCAGGACTTACCAACACTTGGCATTAGAAGGATGCTCCATATCAGAGTTCTGTGCATGATCTGCATGAGATGTCATATTTTTTGCAGTCTCTCTGCAATAGTACAACCTCTTCAGTCTTGGTGCTAGAGGGAAATAACGAAGCACCTCATGAGGTACACATGTCTTTGAGTCACTTCTGTAATGAGGCTCGTGCCATTCTAGACACTCTAATTTATCTTCGTATTCCTTGTAGTACAAGATATGATGTTTTGAGCAAGTATCAATCTTCACCTCTGCCAATCCCATCTTTCACATCATCTTCTTCGCCTCGTAGTAGTTCTTTAGTAATTCATGATTCTCTGGCAACATTTTCTTGATTTTACCTATCATAGCATCAAAACAACTATCTGTCATATTGTAGTCGATCTTCAATGCTAATAACTCAGACACTGCCGATAACTTTATATAATTCTTGTAACCTGGCTACAATGGCTCCTCTATCCTTCTTAACAATTCATAAAACTCTTGGAATTCCTTGTGTGGTTCTTCATCAGTAGACACATTAAAATTAGGACCTACCACGTCCATCACCATGTCCACAATGGGATCTGTACTAACAGGAGCAACTTTCCCATAGCTTTGAAAGGCCTTTCCATGTTTAAACCAACACTTGTAGTTTCCACAAATCTTTTCTTACGTAAATGTATTTCAACATCCCTTCTCGATTGTATTTTCAATAGTGCACATTTTTTACAAGGTCATATAATCCTTCCATCTCTTTCCACAATACTCAAACCTTGATTATATGCAAATTCCACAAACTCTTGAATCCTATGCAAAAAACTCATGCACACTTTACCATCCACGACTCGTGTATACATCTAATCATGATGAGAAGACATTTCTTTCTACAAAAGAAAGAAATGATAAGAACCTCATGTAGGCGAACTTTTTGAACTAAATATGTTTCTAAAAGGATGAAGAAGTAAAATATAAATAACCATTCCAATTTATGTTTATTATGTTTACGAAATATGTTTCCTCTTATGGTAGTGCCAAATGGGGGCTGTATTGACATTACATCAAAGATTAAGAAAGAATTTGAAATGCTTTGCCAATGAGAAGAAAATGTTAAGATTACAAATGTATAGGCAAAACTGAAGAAAAATAGGTCATAATTCCAGTTCACAATAAAATAGATAATAAGTAAGCAATAAAATTAGGCGATGCTTAAATATGAAGACACTTGAAAAAGAATGTGACTTAAGTATCACATTACAATAGGATAATTTATGACAATAGAATAATGAAAAATGAGCAAGAAATTAAAACTGAGAAGAACAAGCTTCATCAAATAAGATTTCTACCTACATTTCTAATTTGGAAAGTGTAACGTCCTGGACCCAGGCACGTTACCTAAATCATAGTATCATAAGCAAAATTACACCAATTACAGTAAAATTAAATAACTGTAACTAAAGCTCACCTTTAGGAAACGATGTACGGCTAGAAGCTCCAACTCCGACACCGGAACTCGAATGCACACGATCTATACCTGAAAACCAAATAAAGCACGCGTGAATGACATCTAAGTCACCTAGTACGCGCCCCAAATACACAAACAACAAAATCCGGCAACATTACTAAAAACACAGCTTTTAGTTTATAAAGCTTGATTTTTCTTTTTTAAAAATTCATATTAAAACATCATTTCCTTTTTCTTTTAAAATATCTGGAAATCGTTTCCAAAACCATATTCTTTCTCAAAACTCATCTTTCATTTTATTGCTTGAGATTTCTTCCCAAGACCAAATCTACTTTCAAAGCTCATATCTTGAGAAACCGCATTTTCAACCAGATCTAGTCTAAAATCCAATGCTTCACGGGTTCAAAACCAAAATCATAAATACTGGCTGGTAACTAGTTAAAACACAATCATTATTTTATTCCAGGATCTTAGGACCATTTGTAAGTCCAATCCTAGCCAAACTACATTTCTTTTCTAATTCATTTCTACTTTTTCTTTATTGATGTTACCTTGATCTTTGGTAACCAGGGACACAAGCGGTAGGTGAGGACACAATTTTCCCTACCTTTCTCCACAACCATAGTGAAATTCCCCGTGCGGGATGCCACCACTTCGGCCAACCAGCCTCAATCTCTTTCATATATGCATGGGGATATGTCTTTATCTGACGTCCCATCGGTGACCCGAACAACTAGGTTCAATGACCTAGGCTCAGCCTACACCGTCGATGACCCGAGCAACTAGGTTCAATGACCTAGGCTCAGCCTACACCATCGGTGACCCGAACAACTAGGTTCTAACCCAGGCTCAGCCTACACCGTCATGAGCTCGGCAACCACAGTCGTATCTGACAATTGGTTTCATTGGAGCCTCATACTCCTACCACATTATTGACACCAACCCCTGTGGTTTCTCAATACATTATTATTTTCAAAACTCTCTTTAAATTTTCCTTTTCAAAACCATTTTCATTTCATTCTCTTGGTTGCAGGAATCTTTTCCCATGCAACACCTGACCCTCATCTGGGGTCCCAACTCAAAATTATGAAAAACCATGCTTTAAAATCATAAATTGGGTCTCATGCCCTATTTACCCAAAAACCATACATCCAATCAATTTTATTCATTATTACGGCTTTAAACCCAAAACCATTCCCAAATACACTTATTTGAGTTCCACATTCCTCCATGCCATACACATGGGGAAAACACCACTAACACATACTCATTTTCCATTTAAAACCCTTTCTTTCATTTAATATTCACATATATATATATATCAGGGCTAGGGCAAAACCGACAGACCGAAAATCAGGTTCGGTATACCGAAAATCCATGGTTCGGTACTCCTAACATTTTCGGTTGACCAAGTGATTTCGATCTATAGAAACCAGGTATCCTGACTTAATCTGATAGGAATTCGGTATGCCGAACCCAGTTCGGCATGCCAAATTACTCGTGACCAGGGCACCTCCCCTGTTACAGCCAACGAAATTGCCGAAAGTGGGAGCCTCTGTCGGACCCCTCAAACAAGCACTACAAAATACCAATAAATCATAGGGTATAGATGCTTGAGTCTACTTCAAAATCACCCAAACCATTCGTCAATCCATTTGTTATACAATTCACACGAAAATCATAAAGGGATGAAGCTCGTATGAAACTGCTATAGCATACATCCCTAAAATCATAGAAATCCACCAAATTCTATCCTAACTGCATGATTTCTACATGTTCATGCTATTTATCACATTTCCATCCGTTTTACAATTTTTTTACAATTCTACATGCATTTAACCCATTAAGTAAAAAGAAGAGAACGGGGGAGAAGAGGAGCCACGTACCACTTCCAGCGAGCCTCCCCTACTCCAACGGGTTCCTCCTACCCCGACGAAGCCTCCTCCACCGGCAAACCATGCGAACAACCACCTCCTTTGCTATGTGCACCGTTCTTCCTCTTTCTCTTCCTCCTAGTTCGTCTCCCTCTTCCTGGCCTCCTCCTCCTTCATTCAATCTCCCCTCCTCTTTATCTTTGCCCCCTCCCGCATGGCGCCGGCCACTCATCACGTCGGAAGAGATGGGGATGCACGAGCCATTGTCTCCTGGTGGCATGGGTAGGGAAAGGGGAAGAAGAAGGAGACAGGATCAGGTGGCTCGTGAGGGAGAGAGAGAAAAAGGAGAAAAAGAACAAGAAGAAAAGATAGGAACGCAAATCGAGACAACTGTACATCCCCAAATCGGACTCCACATTGGTCCCAAATAACAACCAGGTGCACAGTAAGCCAACCAAATCCTCACAATCACAAGAAAGAACAGATTATCCATTTATACAATATTACAATTAAAAATAGATATTTAGGCCCAGATGTCACATCCTACCCCCCTTAAAAAGAATTTCGTCCTCGAAATTCAGCTTTAAATAAACAAATAGGGGTACCATCTCTAGATGTCCACCTCACGTTTCCAGGTAGCCTCCTTTATACCATGGTATTGCCACTGAACTAACACCAATGGAATCACTTTATTCCTACGAATTTACTCTTTTCTGTCCAATATCGGAACTGCATTCTCAATCATAGACAGGTCCTCCCGCAGCTCATCTAGCTGCACTGGTATCACCTAGGACGCATCGGCCAAACACTTCCTCAACATTGATACATGGAAGGTGCGATGTAACATCAGGGCCTGATTATCCATTTTTGATATAAACCATGTAATTATTTGCTATATTGTGTTTAATGGTTTATTAATGGGTAATCTATTGTTTCTTGGTTGTTTGTGGTTGTGGTTGGCTTTCTGTGCATCTGCCTATGATCTAGGACCCATGTGGAGTCTGGTTTGAGGATGCATAGTCGCCTCAGTTTGCGTGCCCGTTCTTTTCCATTTTTTTTCTTTTTCTTTCCTTCTCTCACTCACGAGCTCACGACACATCCGTCTTCTTCTCCATCACCCTCCACCAGCCTGTGCCACCACCACCCAACGACCCGTGCCTCATCGTCATCTCCGACACGATGGGTGGCTGGCGTGATGCGGGAGGAGGTAGGGATAAGAAGGACGGAGGCGAGTGGCTAGAGATGAGCTGTGACGCGAGAAGAAAGGGGGAGAGGAAGAGCGACGCACGCGCAACTGTGGAGGGAGGTGGTGGTTGTCCGTGTGATCCGCCGGTAGGAGAGCTTCGTCGGGGCGCGTGGAGGTTCGCCGGAGGTAGGGAAGGTCACCGGGGTGCCATCGGAGGTACGCGGCTCCGTCTCTACCTCATTTTCTGTGTTCCTATTAATTATGCCTTAAACATGAAAAATTGAGGGAAATGCATGAAAAATTGTAGAAAAATAGTAGGAATGATGACAATGTGTTGATTAGCATGTTTTTGTTGATATCATGCTGATTTATGGGCTTTTTGTGCGGATCTTGTGGATAGATGAGAAGCATGCTACAGTGTTTACTTTTGAGTTCCATGTCTTGATGATTTTCGTTAGAACAGCATGTTTAATGGATTTGTGTTTGGTTTGAAGGGTTTTGAAGTAGACTCGAGGGTCTACACCCCATGTTTTATTGAGAATTTATGGTGTTTGTTTGGGGGGTCCGATTCTTGCTCCCACTTGGGGGAGGAAATGAGGACGGTGGCTGGGGAGTTTTCTGCAACAGCAGAAAACGGTATGCCGTTTTTGGGTTCGGCATACCGTTTTGCTCCCAGCGGTAGTTCCGTGTTTTTGGCCTTGGACGACCGGTGGATTTCGATCGACCATTTCTCCCCTGACTGAAAAATCTGACAGAGATTCGGCATACCAAAGAATTTCGGTATACCGAATCAGGAGATTTCGGTATACCGTAATTCCCCTTCGGTGTGCTGAATTAGGGAAAAACGGCATACCGTTTGTGAAAACGGTATGCCGATTTTGCCTTGTTTTGCTTAGGTTTTAATGTGGTTTTTAATGATTTTAAGTGGTTGTTTTGGTATGATGGGTTTATGTGATTGGTGTTTTGCCCCGTGTAATGACATGGAGGCATGTGGTGCCCCAAATAATGGATTTGGGTGTGCTTTTGGGTTTTGACCCTATAAATGATTTAAAAGATGGTTTTGTGTGATTTTTGGGCTTGAGACCCAATTTGTGGTTTTATTGTGGCTTTGATGGCCTAAGTTGGGACCCCAGTGGAGGGTCATGTGTTGCAAGGAATAGAGTCCTGCAATAGAATGAATGAAATGGAAAATGGGTTTTGGAAAACTTGAAAGAGTTTTGTAACACTAATAATGTGTTATGGAAAGAGACTGTGGTTTACGAGCTGGAGACGGTGTAGGCTGAGCCTGGGCCTTTGAGCCTAGTTGTTCGGGTCACCGCCGGTGTAGGCTGAGCCTGGGTAGTTGTACCTAGTTGTTCAGGTCACCGAGCTCGTAGCAGTGTAGGCTGAGCCTGGGTCATTGGACCTAGTTGTTC
>JAMKQA010002977.1:0-29613 GCA_024699735.1 Posidonia australis
TTTATATTAATTAGGATTTTCACTTATTGGATTTTTAAATGATTTAATTTGAGTTAAGACTTGAATTAAGGTTTTATCTTTTTTATGATGGATTTTAATTGGATTAAGTGGGTTTTAGGGTTTTATTTGATTTTAATTGGATTTAAATGAATTTTACTTGATTAGGGTATTATTTGTTTGATTAATTAGCTTTTAAGTGGATTTAATTTAATTTGTTTACTTTTAAGTCTAATTGGGTCAGTGTGGGCCAATGTGGGTCTAATTAGGCTTAATGGGCTTGCGCGGGCCTAATAGGCTTGTGTGGGCTTATGCGGGCCTAAGTGGGCTAGGATTTTGGTGGTTGCAACCAGAACATCAACCGAAGGAGCCTGCTGCCTAGTGACTTCAAAATCAGGGTGTCTACACAGGCATCTATCGTCTTTAGGTACAGTAATCTCATGCAAGTGTTGAATGGTGTATATGTGGCATTTTACATTAAATGCCCCATTCTCAGTGTTCCACACAATAAAAAGCCTGAATCCATTATTTATGGTGTTAACGCCTATAAACCGGTGTTTTATATTAAACGCCTCACTACAAGTGTCTAACAATTGAGAAATCCCAAATTAAATATTTGGTTTAAATTGCTGCCTAAAATCCAAGATGTTACATATATTAGATCTTATTAGTGTTGTATTATCATCAATTTTGTAAACAAAAAAAATGTGTAAAACCTTAAGTTGTATGATCAATCGAAACTTTCTTTTATAAAATTTATGAATGTGTAATGTATGTGTGATTTCATATATTTTTGAATGCATTTGAATGTCAATTTAGAAGGTATATTAATCTATATCATTCATTGTAATTTTTTTTACAGCCTAGATATAGCGAGGACATTGTAAGGAATAGTCCTCGCTAAATCCTTACTAAATCTAGACAGCTAACTATAAATAGCAAGGACATTTCCTCGCAATATCCTTATTAGTCACATATTTAGCGAGAACTTAATGAGCATATTGCGAGTATATGACGAGGAACTAGTGAGCAATATAAGGAGGACTTCTCCTCACTATAAGGCAAGCACTTAGTGAGCATATTGCGATGATATTGCAAGCACTTGCGACTATTTTGTGATAAATGTAGTCCTTGGAATGTCCTTGCTAAATTATATTGAGAAAATTGTAAGGAATTGTCCTCACAATATTGATTTAATGAGTTAATTTTTTGCGAGAATCCATTATGCTCGCAATTTCCTCGTAGTATCTTTTAACAAGGACTTTGCGATGAAATAGTGAGGACATGGCAAGGACATATGTTCTTGTGAAATCATGTTTTTCTTGTAGTGACTTGCTTTGGATGTGGCGAGCTTAACCCCATTTTCCAACACCCAAAACCTACCCAGTATCTCAGACCAATCCAAAACTATAGCCCAAGACCCAAACACAAGCTCAATAGCCCAATTGATGGTCCAATTAATCAAACGCAAAATCCAAACCTATACTAGGTGCACCATATGGGTGCACCAATGTGGAGCACCATGTTGGCGCACCAACATGGCGCACCTACATGGTGCACTACCCTTTTTTAAAGCATTGCCTGTGGTTGTCCAACTTCTCCACTTCTTGTAAACCCCATACGTGAATTGACCACTATGCCCTAGCCCTAGGTTTTATTCCCTATCCTACCTTATGTGAAGACCCTTGGTTTCCAAGACTTTTCAACTCCAAGGCTCTTCATTTCCACCACCATTAAGTAGCCATCCTAACACTTCTTGGGGTTCTTCTCGGAAACCTTGCACCTATCTCCAACAAACCTTGAGCACGAGCCTCCTTGATCCCTGATCACCCTCACTTTTGTTAGGCCACGTCCAAAGCATCCGAAAGGGGAAACGTACCGTCAAGAAACACAACGAGTCTTTATATAGTTAACTCTTTAACTTTCCTTCATGATCCATATGCTCTCTACATGAATCAAGATTATATTCTTTTGTTTGGATTGTTTATTCTCTAGATTGCACATAAAATAGCATAAATCTTGGTTTCCCGATGATGGGTTGGACGACCATGTGAGGCCTTTAGCCGACGAGCATGGTTAGTGACCCCTCACCATGTGCCATACATGCATCCCCTCCTATCTTCCCTTAGGGTGTGCCCAATGAAGTGTCACACGTCCTTAGCCTTGTTCATGCCTAGACAGACGAGAGAAAACCCATGCAACCCAACATAGGCATGGAGAAGAGACACAACACCCATCGCATGTCAATACCTTGTCATCATGCCAGGCATCCTGTTTCGCTCCATGACCCCTCATCAGTGTCGCATAGGGCATAGAGGAACTCATGGCTGGAATTGATGGTCATGAGAACCAATGAACCCAACCACCTACTGTGGAGGTGGGGAGAAGGGAGGAGGCGAGCCTAGTCTTGTTTCCTTGCATGGGTGTGTGCTTGGGCATCTAGACATGCTCCTCTAATAGCTATTTGCATGAGTGAATGCTTGCCATTATCTCTAGATTGTGTTTTTAATTTGTTGTCTGAAATAGAGTACCTAGGGTGCACTATGTTGGCGCACTAGATTGGAGCACCAACATGGCGCACCTCCCTAGCGCACCTGCCTTGGTCCAATGCATAGATAGCCAGTTTAGGTATTGTGTTCCTGAACTTGCTTCTTGGATATATTATACCTACTTTTACATCGTTTTTAGCATCATACATCCACGTTAGCACTAGTGGTTTACATCTCATAGAATGCCAGTTTTGCATCTCATAAATCGGTGATGCTTACTATCCAGAGTCTTTGGAATTGGGCGCTTTAGTGGTTTACATCAACACAAGTTCTTTCAACTGGCATTTGATTCAGAGCTTGGATAGTGCAGCTAAGTAGTAGGACGTGTCCCATGACCTATTTTACTTGCATGACATTAGGCATAAGCACTCATTTGCATGGCATTGCATATTGCCCTTTGGCATACAGAAACAGGCTTCAAGTCAACATAGCCATATAAGTGTAACATTTAGGCCTAATTATCCAGTTAAAGTAAACCATGAGATTAATTGCAATATTTGAATATGGTTTACTAATAGATAGTTTGATTTATTGTGGTGATTGTGTGTCTCTCTCTCTATTGGATTAGATTTGGTGGTTTCCCTGGTCTTGTGGGCGCTGATGTTGTATCTCTGTGTGTGGGACCTGGGTTGGACCCTAGTCAACCCAAGCATAGTGCCACTATTTCACCACATGTCGTCTTCTTCTTCCTCTCTTTTTCTCCTTAAGGGCACCTACGAGTGTAGCTGGCCAACGCTACTTTGTCCCTTCCTCACCTAAGGTGATGGGGGAGCAGACAGGTCAACAGGATTCGTGGAGAAGGGAGATGATAAGAGGAGAGGAGGAGAAGAGGGCGAAGGCACTAGCATCGACAAAGGAATATGAGTTAAAGGGAATTAGATGGTTAACAATGGATAATGGACATCTATTAATGAGGTTTTCCCCATGTTGACTACATGGAGGATTATGGAATTTAATAAATAGAATAGAATATGGTTTTGGGATTGAGGCCCCAAAAATAGAAAGAAATTGATAAATGTTGGTTTGATGTGATTTTTGGGCATGAGACCCAATAATAAATACATGGTTTTATATGGTTGTGAGTTTGGGACCTAAATGAAGGGTCAAGGTTACATGGAAATGACTTCCTGGAATGGAAAGAGAATGAGTAATGGTTTTGAAAAGATAACCCAAGTGTTTTGAAAAGAAAATGATAATGTATTCTAGAGCCACGAGGGGTCGGTGTCGGCAATGTGGTAGGAGTATGAGACTCCAAAGAAATCAATTGTCAGATATGACCGTTGTTACCAAGTTTTGAGATGGTGTAGGCCGAACCTGGGTGTATAAACCTAGGTGCTTGGGTCACTGATGGGTCATCAGGAAAAGACATATCTCCATGCATATGAAATGAAATTGAGGCCTATTGGCTAGGGTGGTATCCTCCTATATGAGGAGCTTCACTACGATAGTGTAGGGAAGTAGGGGAAATGGTGTCCTCACCTACTGCTTGTGTGCCCAGTTACCTCTAATCAAGTAACACTAATAAGAAAAGTAGAAATAAAATGTGAGGTTTTAGCTAGATTTAGACTTATGCCTTGTCTTAAGATTCTAGCATTGAATGAGAGTCATGTTTTAACCAGTTACTAGCCAATGTATATGGTTTTGTTTTGAGCCCTGTGAGGCCTTGTATTTTAGGCTAGATTTGGTCGAGAATGTGGATTTCTCGGAATGCATGAAGGGTTTTAAAGATGCATAAATTGAGAAAAAAGTGTATGTGAAAAAAAAAGCATGGCTTTGGATAAAGATTCCAAAATGTTTGAAAAGGAAATGATGTCTTAGAATGGATTTTGGAAAACCACGTTTTTGTAATAGTCTAAGCTTGTGTTTTCTCATTGTTTCGCTGTAGTTTGTGTGTGGGGCATGTATTAGGTGACTTGGATGTCATTCATGCATGCTTCATTTCGTTTTAGGTGTAGGTGATGGTGTGGTCCAGTTCCGGTGTCGAGTAGGAACCACTAGCCACACATTGTTCCTAGAGGTAAGCCTTAGTTAGTTACAATTGTTTGATTTATGCTGTAATTATTATAATTGTCTGTGATACTATGATTTAGGTAGCACACCCATGTTTGGGGCATTACAAAGTGGTACTAGAGCAAAGGTTACACCCAGTGCACTAGCTTGGTGATGTCCAGTCTAGTGGCTCCATGGGACTGCACAGTAGAGAGTCTAGCACTTGATCTTGGATGTTGTTTGCCTTTGTTGTGCTGGCAGGAAGATGTCTCATTGAGGCCAATGTTGCAGCAAGGACCCAATGCTCGACTCAAAGGTGGAGGAGGGTAGTGTTTTGAGGGGCATGCTGCGGGAGTTTGGCGTGATGATGAGGGGTTTTGCCTAGTCCTTCGGCAGCAGTAGTAGGGATGAGGCAAAAGGAGACCCATGGGTCAAGTAGTTCCACTAGCTGAGCGTGTTGACTCTAGATGGGCACGGCACACCAAATGAGTGTGAGGCTTGGTTCCTAGAGGCAGAGAAAATCCTAGAGGGGATTGAGTGTCTAGTTGAGAAGTGAGTCTGGATCGTAGCATTTCAGCTCATGAGCGTTGTGGATCAGTGATGGAGGACTACGCGCACCGCACCAAGTTTCTAAATGTGGACCTGCTGATGATCTCTTGGGAGGAGTTCTGAGAGGTGTTCTATGAGAAATTCTTCCCTGAGCATGAGAGGGACAAGCTGGACAGAGAATTCCAGAACCTGAAGTAGGGAAGCTTGTCAATGGCTGAGTATGAGTCATCCTTCCTTTGGTTGGAGCAATTCTCTCAGGCTGTGGTTTTTGAGATGAACAGAGCCAAGAAATTTGTGGAAGGACTTAATCCAGCATTGTGATCCAAAGTTATTGGCTTTCGATGTCAGACCTTGGCGGATGCCATTGAGCTTGCAAGCCGCTATGAGGATGATCGTAGGCTATTCCAAGAGGAATACCCTAAGAAGGATAAGGGGAGAAAGATTGTCTCTCGACCATCTGTTTCTCGATCTTCGATCACTAAAGCGTCAAGTTTCGGTGGTTTTGGTAGCTTTGGGAAGAGATGGAAGGAGCGGCCTATATCTGGTAGAGAAGAAAGCTTTGGATTTAGTTAGGTGGGATCAAGTAATGGCCTTAAGGTAGGACATTACCACGTTTGTGGTAGAAAGGGTACATAGCGACGCAGTGTTGGCATAGGAGAGATGTTTAGACAGTGTAGTGTGGTACAACTATGGGAAGTCCAGACACTATTAGAAGGACTATCCCAATCCACTGAAGCTAGTAGGAAATGCGTCTCGTTAGCTAATCAAAAAAGAGTGTTCTCCATTGCTGCCCTAGATGCTGATCCATTAAGAGATATTGTGGAAGGTGAGAACTAGTATGGCCATATGAGTTGAATCCTATCTTGTAATAATTGATCCTATATGTAATCGACACTATATTTTGTTATGACTATGATTATGATTATGGTTATGATGTATTGATCTTATGATCTTTTCTTGTGGCTGGCCGCATGGTCCGAGTCCTATTCGACTTTAGGAGTTCATTTTCTTTTGTCTTTGAGTCATTTGTTGTTGAGATCAGGACCAGGCCAGCTAGGTTGGTGTTCCACTTGGATGTAGTTATTCCATTGAGAGAGCACAGTCTAGCATGGAGATATCTGAAACTAGTTGATGTTTGGTTGGGAGATAGGAATTTTCTAGCCAATTTGATCTTAATGGTCATGCAACATTATGATGTCATTCTGGGAATGGATTGGCTGGCACAGCATTTAGCCATGATTGATTGTGCCAAGAGAAGAGTTCTGGCAGTGTGTCCATGCCAAGACTGGTCTGTGGTGCAAGGTACCAAACCAAGTGAGCCTAGAAAGGTGATATCTGCTATCAAGGCCTACTATCATCTGGTAAGAGGCAGTGTGAGCTACTTGGCTTGTGTGACTATTTCTACTCCACCTGTGTTTGGAGTTTAGGATTTGCTAGTGGTTCAGGAGTACCCTAATTGTTTCCAGATGAATTGCCTAGTATGCCACTACACAGGGAAGTGTAGTTTATGATTGATCTAGTGCTAGGATTAGGTCCTCTTTCAAAGGCTCCATATTGGATGGAACCTGCTGAGTTGAGGGAGCTACGGAAGTAGCTGTAGGAACTGATGGACAAGGGATTTATTCATCCTAGTGTATCACCTTGGGGAGCATCGGTATTGTTCGTCAAAAAGAAGGATGGTTTAGATTGACTCTATATAGACTACTAAATGTTGAACCAGATCATTGTCAAGGACAAGTATCCACTACCTAGGATTGATGATTTGTTCGATCAGTTGCAGGGATCATCAGTGTTTTCTAAGATAGATTTGAGATCTGGATATCATCAATTGCAGATCAGTGAACCAGATGTGCAGAAGACAACCTTCTGCACCCATTATGGACATTACGAATTTTTGGTTATGCCATTCGAGTTAATGAATGCTCTGGCTACCATCATGGACCTGATAAATAGAGTGTTTAGGCCTTATTTAGACTAGTTTGTGGTCATCTTTGTGGATGATGTCTTGGTATATTCTCCAGATGTTTAGACCTACCCGAGGTATTTGACAACCGTACTGGAGACACTAAGACAGCATTAGCTCTATGCTAAGTTCTCCAAGTGCGAATTTTGGCTAGATGAGGTATCTTTCCTTGGTCATATCATCTCAAGAGACGGTATCAAGGTAGACCCAACCAAGGTGGAAGTAGTAAGCAGTTGGGCTATACCTAAGACAGTGACTGAGATCAGAAGCTTCCTCGGTCTGGTAGGATATTATTGGAGATTCATCTTGGATTTCTCCAAGATTGCTGCACCATTGACTAGACTAACTAGGAAGGAAGTGCACTTTGCCTAGGATTGGTAGTGCGATGAGAGCTTCAACGAGTTGAAGGCTTGTCTAGTGTCGGCCCTAGTTTTGACTTTGCCTTCTGGGAATGGCAGTTTCATACTTTACAGTGATGCATGTGGAACCGGCTTGGGGTGTATGCTGATGCAACATGGTAGGGTGGTGACGTATGCCTCGTGCTAGTTAAAAGATCATGAGAAGAACTATCCCACCCATGACTTGGAAATGGTAGCTATGGTGTTCGCCCTGAAGATCTAGTGGCATTATTTATATGGCGAGCAGTTTGAGGAGTATACAAATCACAAGAGTCTGAAGTACATCTTCACTCAGAAGGATCTAACCTTGAGACAGAGGTGCTGGGTGGAGTACATCAAGGATTATGACTTTAGCTTGTCGTACTACCTAGGGAATGAAAATGTGGTAACAGATGCTCTAAGCAGACGCACTCATGTTATGGCTAACCTAATGATTCGTGAATGGAAATTGTTAGAGGGGCTAGTGGAGTGCAGACCTCGGAGACAATCTTTGGGAATTGCCAGAGTTGTGTTGGCACATTTGTTTGTCCGCCCGAGGTTGATTGAGGCGATTGTCGCTGCTTAGAAGTATGATTCTTTTGTGCTAAATATATAGAGGAAGTTGGAAGCTAGGAATGCCCTGCACCTTTTAGTTGTGGTAGATGGTGGGTTGAGGTATGACTTGAGTTGTATGTGCCTCAAGTGGAGGAAATGAAGAACAGTCTGCTTAACAAAGCACACTGCTCCAAATATACCATTCATCCAGGAAGCACCAAGATGTACAAGGACCTGAAAGGAAGTTCTAGGTGGCCTAAGATGAAGAGAGAAATTGTTGAGTATGTGACAAAGTATGCAGCCTGCTAGATGGTGAAGATAGAGCACAAGAAGCCCGGAGGGACTTTGTAGCCTCTGGACATTTCAGTGTGGAAATGGGAGAATGTGTCAATGGATTTTGTGTTGAGTTTACCGAGGACTTGAAAAAGGAATGATATAGTTTGAGTGATAGTGGATCGCCTCACAAAATTGACACATTTCTTATGAATGAGAGTGAATCTTTCCTTGACAAAGCTAGCAGAGTTGTACATTGCAGAGATTGTA
The DNA here is from genome assembly GCA_024699735.1 of Posidonia australis. NCBI lineage: Eukaryota > Viridiplantae > Streptophyta > Magnoliopsida > Alismatales > Posidoniaceae > Posidonia > Posidonia australis. The sequence continues at coordinate 8,523 of JAMKQA010002977.1, forward strand.
AGATTGCATGGCGTCCTAGTGTCTATCGTGTCTGACAGAGACACGAGGTTCACATTGAGGCTTTGGGGAGCATTAAAGGAGGCTTTTGGTACAATGTTGAATCTTAGTACAGCTTTTCACCCCCAAATGGATGTTTAGACAGAAAAGACCATCCAGACACTAGAGAACATGTTGAGGGCCTACACCTTAGACTTTGGTGGTAGTTGGGAGGATCATTTACCTCTGATTGAGTTTGCATATAATAACAGTTCTCACGCTAGTATTGGAATGGCGCCATATGAGGCATTGTATGGTAGACCTTGTAGGACACCCACTTGCTGGAATGAGGTGGGTGAGAGACAGTTGATTGGGCCCAAGATTGTACAGCAGTACGAGGGTAAGATGAACCTTATTAGGAAAAAGTTCTTGTCTGCCAAGAGCAGGCAGAAGAGTTTTGTAGATAGGAGGCAGAGACATCTAAAATTCGAGGTAGGAAACTTCGTTTTCTTGAAGGTGTCATCCACCAAGGGAGTAATGCGATTCAGAAGGAGAGGCAAGCTGAGGCCGAGGTATATTAGACTGTATCAGATTACCAAGAGAGTTGGTGAAGTAGCTATCACACCCCAAATTCCAATAATAAATTAAACAAATTAAATTACAAAAAATTAAAAGCTAAACAGGAATATCAACTACCATGAACCTGTTTGTGCGGCTACGAGACTCCGGGCTTTATGCACTAAGCTAAAACCCAACTGCATGCCTGCACTTGCAACACAAAGCACAAAGAGTAAGTGTAAGTGATAGAAGCCACCCAGCACGCACCCCACAAAATGGTGGAAAACAAAACTATATTAATTCTATTTTAAATTTATTTTGCAAATCATTTACTCTAAAATCCCACAATCAGGCCCATAAGGCAAAAAAACAAAACCAACGTGGCCCACACCAGCCAAAACAGCAATAGGGCTCTACCAACCCAAATTACAAATGAGGCCCTCAATGGCCAAAACCACACACAGTAAGTCGGGAAGCCCGACGCTAGGCAACCAACTCTGGTCATAAGCAGTCCATCGAAGTACTACCAGCGGCGTCTGCACTACCATGGTGTGTCACCCTATGAAGGAGCCAACCATTGTCCCGTAATCCTCCCACATGGAGAACCCTCACAGAGCCAACCCTTCCTTGGGAAGACAGTCCTGTCTCTCAGGATGCTACTAGCTATGAGGCACGTGTCCCACCCACACTGGCCACCACAGGGTATGTCTCCTCACAGCGTCCTCCACATGGTGATCAGGAGGGAGTGTCATAGCTCTACGCCTGACAACACCCGAGCCTCAATGCTCACAATGACAATAGGAGTATCATACCTCCCTGTCATGCGACAAGACACCTAAACCCGTGGACCACAATCGTTAGCCTCAAGACGACAGTTAGGAAGTCTCATACCTCCAAGACTAGACGACCCTCAACCTTAGGTATCTCGGCCCTCGACATCAATTATGGAGACGTGCCCGACCACCCGAGAATGTCATCACATTCCCTGGTCCTGACGACACGGTCCCATAGTGTCTCGGTCTGCACACAGAAAACCAGGAAAATCATTTCCAAAATGGGACTACTCATCTCTTTTAAAAACCATTTTCCAAAACCATTATATATGTTTGGAAATACTTTCAAAACCTTAGCAAAATGGCACATCAGGTGTCTCATGAGACCACAATTGACAGCCCACAATCCCATCTCAAATGGGTAAAACAAACCAATCTAGAAAAATCCTTGGAAATTAGATTTATAAAACAACTGGGGCCTTGATTCAGCATACCAAAAAGGGAATCGGTATACCAAAAATCCCTAGATCGGATGACCGATTAGGATCGATTGACTGAAATAGGTCAACGGTTAACACTCATGGCTAAAACGACAAACCAAGATATGGTTTGGTCGACCGAAATCTCCTGATTTGGTTGATTGTCCAAAATCAGACGATCGAAGTTCGACTAGAGGACCTAATATGACAAGAAAAAAAGGGCATACCGATCTGCAAATCTTGAAAACAACCTGAAGCTCAACTTTTGAAAGCGCCCAAAATGGGACCTTAAGGACGACCCTAAAACAAGCACCACAAAATCCAACTAAAACATATTTGGTAGACTCTCAAGTCTACTCCAAATCTACACAAACAAAACCAAAATCCATCAATCACACAACAAGATATAAATTGGCAAAATCAGAGGGATCAAAAGACCCAAACCACAATAATCGACATAAAATGCCATAAATGCCTCATAAATCACCATAAATCCACAATAAATTCAAGGAATGTAAATTTACCTAGACTTCATGCATTCTATCGTTTTCTACCATTTTCATGCTTTCTACACTTTTGTTTGGAGGTGTGTACCTTAATACGACCTCCGGTGACCCAACACCAGCCACTGACCACCCGCGAGCCTCCAGAGCCTCCACGACCCTTGGGACGACTCCTCGAAGCCACACACCGCCGCTGCAAGCTACCACATGCTGTCGAGCACACTGAGCAGAGGGTAAACAGGGGAGGAGATGGGGAGAGACTGGAAAGAGGGAGAGGGGCGAGACAAGGGAAGGGAGAAAGAGGGTAGGGGTGAACGGGGAAGAGTGGAAGGGAAGGAAAGAACGAGTGAGGGAGTAGGTGTGGTGCTCGGGAGGTGGAAGGTGAAGTAAGGAGAAAGAGGAGGAGAGGTGCAAAGGATGAGCTTGACGGGAATAGCTTTATACATGCTGATGGTGGTAGTTGCATGCATGCATGCATAGTGCAACCACCAGCCTTCTTCACGAGCGAACAACCAACTACACTGACTCACTCCCACCAATCGGCCCACAAACGCAGGCTCCAAACGAACCCACACCCGGGCCCACAAGCATAGTGCCATAATACACAGGAACACACAAACAAAAGCCAACCCATGATGCCCAAGCCCAAAATCACATAAACGGACCTCGGAACAGTAACACTCGTCTAGGAATAAATTCATTATAATGTAAATAACTACAAAACTGAATTTATGAGTGTTACATCCTAACCACCTTAAAAGAAGATTTTGCCCTCGAAATCACTAGTAGGCAAAAAGATACGGGTATTGAGCTAGGATGGCTTCCTCACATTCCCACGTGGCCTCCTTGGCTCCATGTTGCCGCCACCGCTCCAAAACCAATGGAATCACCTTATTCTGCAGCACCTGCTCCATGCGGTCAACAATCTGGAAAGCATCCTCTATAAAGGACAAATCTTCTTGGAGCCCCTCTAGCTGAATTGGCATCACATGAGATGCATCAGCAAGACACTTCCTAAACATGGAGACAAAGAATACATCGTGCACAAACGACATCTCTAGTGGTAGATCCAACTGATAAGAAACCTTACTGATCTTCTAGGTAATTTGGTACGTGCCAATATAGTGAGGACTTAGCTTCCCATGCTTCCCGAACCTCATGACACCCTTCGTCGGTGACACCTTCAGGAATGCATAGTCTCCCACCAGAAATTCCAATGGTCTCTGCCTCCTATCGGCATAACACTTTTGCCGACTCTGTGTAGCTAACAGCCTGCTACAGATCAAATCAACCTTGTCTACACACAGTTGCACAAGCTCAAAACTAATCAACTGACGCTCGCCTACCTCGCTCTAGTAAACTAGTGATCTGCATGGCGTACAATACAAAGCTTCGTACGACACCATCCCGATGCTCGAGTGATAACTATTATTGTAGGTGAACTCAATCAATGGCAGATGGTCCTACCAACTCCCTTGAAAGTCTAGGGCACATGCTCTTAGCATATCCTTTAACGTCTGGATAGTCCTCTCTGTCTAACCATCCGACTGAGAATGAAATGGAGTACTATAGTTAAGCAAGGTGCTAAAGGCCTCCTACAAAGTTCTTCAGAACCTTGAGGTCAATCTCATGTCTCTGTCTGACACAATGGACACCGGAACACCATGTAGATGAACCACCTCGGAGACATACAACTCCGCCAGATGGTGCATTGGAAGCTTCACCCGAATGGCTAGGAAGTGAGCAGACTTGGTTAACTGATCCACGATCACCCACATGGTGTTGTTCTTCCTCTGAGTCTATGGCAAACCAGTCACGAAGTCCATGGAGATGTGCTCCCACTTCCACACAAGAATATCCAATGGCTGCAAAGTCTTTCCAGGTCTCTAGTGCTCTGCCTTGACCAACTGACAGGCTGTACACCTTGCCACATGGTCAGCAATATCCCTCTTCATGCCAGGCCACCAAAAATTCCGCTTTAGGTCTCGGTGCATCTTCGTACTCCCTAGGTGAATAGTGTACCTAGACCCATGCGCTTCATCGAGCAATCTCTGCATGGCCTCCTCATGTTGGGGCACGTACAAGCACATATTATACCTCAACTCTCCATACACCCTGACGGAGAAATGAGGCTCTCCATCAGCCTCCAGCTTCTCAAACACAGCTTGAACAAATGGATCTAGTTGCTGATAGGCGACAATAAAATATATCAGCTTACGACAAACAGACAAGTTGGCCATTAGGCACCAATCATTCCCCGAGCTTGCCGCTTTGACCTACAGCTCACCAAATCCTCCAGCATGGTCAACTCCTTGACCATCAGGCTTGCCATCACATGCGTATGCTGACTCAAGGCATCGACGACCAGTTTGGCCTTACTAGGGTGGTAGGACAAGCTGAAATCATAGTCTTTCAGATACTCCACCCAATGGTGCTACCTTAGGTTGAGGTCCCTCTGCGTGAACATGTACTTGAAGCTCTAATGATTTGTAAAGACCTTAAACTACTCTTCATACAGATAGTGTCGCTAGAGTTCAAGAGCGAACATTACGGCAGCTATCTCCAAATCGTGGGTCAGGTAATTCTTCTCATGGTCTTTCAGCTGGCATGAAGCATATGCGATAACATTGCCATGCAGCGTCAGAACACACCCCAACCCAACACCATTGGCATCACTATACATAGTGAAGCCACCACTTCCAGAAGGTAGAGTCAACATAGTGGTAGAAATCAGACAAGACTTCAGCTTTTGGAAACTTACCTTGCAATTCTAGTTCCAACAAAATGGAACCCCCTTCCTGGTCAACTCTGTCAAAGGCGCGGCTATGGAGGAAAAATCCCTGATGAACCTCCTATAATAGTCCATCAGACCCAAGAAATTCCAGATCTCCATCACAGTCCTTGGTAGCTCCCAACTGCTCATCGCCTCGACCTTGGCTGGATCCACTCTGATGCCTTCTTTAGGAATCAAATGGCCAAGGAACAAAATCTCACTCAGTCAAAACTCACACTTGGAGAATTTGACGTACAACAAATGATGCCTTAGAGTATCCAAAATCGCCTTCAAATGCAAGGCATGAGTCTCCACATTAGGGGAGTAGACCAGCACGTCATCAACAAAAACTACAACAAACTAGTCCAGGACAGGCTGAAAATTGTATTTATCAGATCCATAAATGCAGCCGGTGCATTGGTCAAGCCGAAAGGCATGACCGTGAACTCGTAATGCCTGTACCGCATCCAAAAAGCAGTCTTCTGAATATCTGAATCTCATATCCTCAACTGGTGATAACTTAACCTCAGATCAATCCTCAAGAACACAGATGTAGACTACAATTGGTCGAACAGGTCATCATTGTAGGGCAAGGGATACTTGTTCTTCACCATGATATGGTTAAGCATCCGTTATTCGATACACAATCAGTGCGAACCATCCTTCTTACGAACAAACAAGGCAGGTGCTCCCCAAGGAGACACACTTGGCCAAATAAACCCCTTGTCCAGCAACTCCTGCAATTGAGTCTTGAGCTCTCGCAGTTCCGTAGGCACCATACAATAAGGAGGCTTTGACACAGCACCAGAACCGGGGATCAGATCCATCGAGAACTCTACTTCCCTGTGAGGTGGCATACGATGCAAATCGTCAGGGAAAACATCGGGATATTCACACACCACAGAGATGTTGTGAACACCCAACTCAGGAGAAGTGGAGGAAACTATGCTAGCTAGATACCCCACGCAACCCCTGACCAAATACTTATAAGACTTCATAGCCTATATGTGCGACTAAGAGACTCTAGACTATATGTACTATGCTAAACGTCTTCATGCTTGCACCTATAAACCAAAAACACGAGGAAAAACATATGAGTGACAAAAGTCACCTACTACGCACCTCAAAGAAAACCATGGAAAACAAAACAATAATCAATTTTCCATTTAAATTCATTTTGCAAACCATTTTCTCAAAACCACATAAACCAGGCCCACATTGGCCAAAACCACAACTGGGGCTCTACTAGCCCAAAGCCACAAGCAAAGGCCCTTAATGGCCAAAACCACACACAGTGAGTCGGGAAGCTCGGTGCTAGGCAACCTTACTCTGGCCACACGCAGTCTGCTAAGGAGCAACCATAGCATTATGCACTGCCACGGTGACGGCCACCCTGTGTAGGAGGATTCACCGTCCCACGATTCCCCTTTCTCAGGAGAACTCTCAAAAGCCAATCCCTTTCTGGGAAGGTTGTCCGGTCTCTCAGGACGCTACTAGCTATGGGGCACGTGTCCCACCAGCACTGGCCACCATAGGGTATGCCTCATCACAGCATCCTCCACACACGGTGCTTAAAAGGGAGTACCATACCTCCACTCCCGACAACACCCGAGCCTCAGTGCTCACAGCGACAGCAAGAGTATCATACCTCCCCGTCATGCCACAAGACACCTCAACCTGCGGACCACAACCCTAGCCTTGAGACGACAGTCAAGGAGTCTCATACCTCGAGGACCCGACGGCCCTCAGCCTCAGGTATCTCGGCCCCGACCTCAATCAAGGAGTCGCACTCGACCACCCGAGAATGTCGTTATATTCCCTGGTCTCGACGACACGGTCCCACACTATCTCGGCCCATACAAAGAAAACCAGGAAAACATTTTCCAAAATAGGTCAACTATTACCTTGAAATCCATTTCCAAAACCCTTTTCATATCTTTTGAAAATTCTTCCAAAACCTCGGCAAAGCGACATATTAGGTGTCCCAGGGGATGACCGCTGACGGCCTACAATCCCCATCTTACAGGGACAAAACACAGCAATCCATGACGGTCTCGGAAAACACATTTTATAAGCACATTTGAGCCCAGATTCGGCATGCCGAAAACAGGTTTTGTATGCTGAAAACCCCTGTTTCGATAGGCCGATCTGGATCGATCGACCGAATCAGGTCAATGGTCAACACTCAGGCCAAATTTGGTATACCGAAACTGGTTCGGTCAATCAAAATCTCCTAATTCGAACGACCGTCCAAAATCGGACGACTGAATTTCGTCTAGAGGACCTAAACTGACAGAAAAATGGTATGCCAAACAGAATCGGTATACCAAAATCCACTGATTCGGCATGCCGTTTCCATTTCAGTATGTTGAATTCTGCAAAACCAGAAAACGGCGCAAACCCTATCATCCATGATCGCCCCAATTGGGACCTTTGATCGGACCCCCTAAACAAGAACAAAAAATCTTGCATAAAACATGGGATGTAGAACCTCGAGTCTACTCCAAATCCCAAGAAACAAAACTAAAATCCATTCACCATGCATCAAGATATAAAATCAGAAAGGCAGAAGGGTCAAAATGACCCAAAACGCAACCACCGGCATAAATGCCCATAAATCAACCATAAATACACAATAAATCACAATAAATTATAGGAAAGTTAATTTACCTAGAATCCATGCAACCCTATCAAATTCTACCATTTCCATGCTCTCTATTACATGAAGTGGAGATGCATATTTGAAAACGCCTTTGATGATCTCCAGCCGACCCCCGGCGAATTCGGCGAACTACGACGCAACCACGACCACGGGAGCACTTCACGCAAGCTCCACGCACCACCCGAGCCACCGTAGCCCTTCTGCTTCCCTCTCTCTCTCTCTCTCGACGCGTAATAGGGGGAGGAAACAAGGGAGATGAATGGAAGGAGAAGGGGCGGAGAAGAAGGAGTGGGGAGGAAGGGAAAGAAGGATGGGGAAGGGAGAAGTGCGCGCTGGGGAGGGGAAGGAAAGAAGAAGAAGGCGGCGAAGGAGTGCAGTGTGGCTTATAAAGCTTGCCCCCGCAATAGCTTGGAATGTGCTCACCTGCACATCTCAGCCATTGGCACACCACACGAGCAACCAACCACCAGCCACAACCAATGGCCTACGAACGTCGGCCCCACGTAGACCCCACACCTGGGCCCCACACACAGTGCCACAATGCATAGTGCTAAACCACGCATAGGGACACCCAAACAGAAGCCAGCCCATGAGGCCCAAGCCCAAAAGTACAAAACCACACAACTGGCCTCGGAATAGTAACACTCGTCCAAGAATATAATTCATAAAATGTAAATAAGTACAAAATAAATTTTACGGGTGTTACATCCTAACCCCCTTAAAAGAAGATTTCGCCCTCGAAATCACTAGGCGAAAAGATATGGGTACTGGGCTAGGATGGCTTCCTCACGTTCCCACGTGGCCTCCTTGGCTCCATGATGCCGCCACCGCACCAAAACTATCGGAATTTCCTTGTTCCGCAGCACCTGCTCTTTGTGGTCAACAATCTCGACGGCATCATCCACAAAGGACAGATCTTCCTGGAGCCCTTCTGGCTGAACTGGAATCACATGAAAAGTGTCAGCCAGGCACTTCCTCATCCTGGAGACATGGAAGATGTCGTGCACGGACGACTTCTCTTGTGGTTGATCCAACCGGTAGGCAACCTCACCGATCCTTTGGGTGATCTAGTACGGACCAATATAGTGAGGACTCTTCTTGCCACGCTTCCGGAACTGCATGACACCCTTGGTCGGCGATACCTTTAGAAACACATAATCTCCCACTAGAAACTCCAACAGTCTCCACTTCCTATCGGCATAGCTCTTCTGCCGACTCTATGCAGCCAACAGCCTGCTCCAGATCAAATCCACCTTGTCTGCATACTGCTGCACAAGCTCAGGACCAATCAACTGATGCTCGCCCACTTTGCCATAGCAAACCGGTGATATGCATGGCCTACCGTACAAAGCTTCATACGACACCATCTCGATGCTCGAGTGATAGCTATTGTTGTAGGAAAACTCAATCAATGGCAAATGGTCCTCCCAATTCCCCTGAAAGTCTAAGGCACATGCTCTGAGCATATCCTCCAGCGCTTAGATAGTCCTCTCTGTTTGACCATCCGACTAAGGATGAAATGCTGTACTATAGTTGAGCATAGTGCCAAAGGCCTCCTATAGAGTTTTCCAGAACCTTGAGGTGAACCTCGTGTCTCTGTCCGACACGATGGACACCAGAACACCATGCAACCTCACCACCTCGAATACATACAACTCTGCTAAGCGGTGCATCTGAAGCTTCACCTGAATGGCCAGGAAGTGAGCAGACATGGTTAGCCGATCCACGATCACCCACACAGTGTCGTTCTTCCTCTGAGTCTGTGGCAAACCAGTCACGAAGTCCAATGAGATGTGCTCCCACTTCTACACAGGAATATCCAATGGCAGTAGGGTCCCTCTAGGTCTCTGGTGCTCTGCCTTGACCAACTGGCAGGTAGTACACCTCGCTACATGGTCAGCAACATCTCTCTTCATGCCAGGCCACCAAAAATTCCGCTTCAGGTCTCAGTACATCTTAGTACTACCAGGGTGTATAGTGTACTTATATCGATGCGCTTCATCTAACAACCTTTGCCTGGCCTCCTCATGCTGGGGCACATACAGACGCATGTCATACCTCAGCTCTCCATATGCCCCAACAGAGAAATGAGGCTCTCCACCAGCCTCCAGCTTCTCAATCACAGCCTGAACGAACAAGTCCAGCTGCTGACAGGCAACAACAAACTCTAACAGCTTCGGGCGAACAGACAGGTTGGCCACCAAGGCACCAACCGTTCCCTGAGCTTACCAATTCGGCCTGTAGCTCACCAGATCCTCTAACATGGTCCACTCATTGACCATCAAGCTTGCCATCACGTGCGTACGCCGACTCAGGGCATCGACAACCACGTTGGCCTTTCGAGGATGGTAGGACAGGCTGAAATCATTGTCCTTCAAATACTCCCCCTAGGGGTGCTACCTCAGGTTGAGGTCCCTCTGCGTGAAGATATACTTCAGGCTCTGATGATCGGTGAAGACCTCAAACTGTTCCCCATAGAGATAGTGTCACCAGAGCTTGAGAGCGAACACTACGGCAGCCATCTCTAAATCATGGGTTGGGTAGTTCTTCTCATGATCCTTCAGCTAGAGCGAAGCATATGCGATAACATTGCCATGCTACATCAGAACACATCCTAACCCAACACCACTGGCATCACTAAACATAGTGAAGCCACCACTTCCAGAAGGCAGAGTCAACATAAGGGCAGAAACCAAATGAGACTTTAGCTCTTGGAAACTCGCCTCACAATTCTGGTCCCATCAAAAAGGAACACCTTTCCTGGTCAACTCTGTCAAAGGCACAACTATGGAGGAGAAATCCCTAATAAACCTCCTATAATAGCCCGCCAGACCTAAGAAACTTCTGATCTCTGATAGAGTCTTGGGTCGCTCCCAACTACTCACCTCCTCAACCTTGGCAGGATCCACTCTGATGCCTTCTATCAAAATCAAATGGCCAAGGAACATGACTTCGCTCAGCCAAAACTCACACTTGGAGAATTTGACGTATAGCTAATGACGCCTCAAAGTATCCAAAACTGCCCTCAAGTGCAAGGCATGAGTCTCAATATCAGGAGAATAGACCAGCACGTCATCAACAAAAACCACAACGAACTGGTCCAAGAAAGGGCTCAAAATTCTGTTCATCAGATCCATAAACGTAGCCGATGCATTAGTCAAGCCAAAAGGCATGACCGTGACCTCGTAATGCCTGTACCACGTCTATAAAGCAGTCTTTCGAATGTCTTGGTCTCGGATCCTAAACTAGTGATACCCTGACCTCAGATCAATCTTCGAAAACACCGATGTAGACTGCAACTGGTCGAACTGGTCATCAATGCGGGGCAAGGGATACTTGTTCTTCAATGTGATCTGGTTCAGTATCCAATAGTCTATACACAGTCAGAGCGAACCATCCTTCTTGCGGACGAACAAGACAGGCGCTCCCCATGGAGACACACTTGGCTTGATAAACCCCTTGTCCAGCAACTCCTACAAATGAGTCTTGAGCTCTCGCAGTTCCGCTGGCACCATGCAATAAGGAGGCTTCGACACAGCACCAGAACCGAGGATCAGATCGATCGAGAACTCTACTTCCCTGTGAGGTGGCATACCATGCAAATCGTCAGGGAAAATATCGAGATATTCACACACCAAAGAGATGTTGTGAACACCCAACTCAAGAGAAGTGGAGGTAACTATACCGGCTAGATACCCCAGGCAACCCCTGACCAAAGACTTATAAGCCTTCAGAGATGAAATGACAAGCTTAGGCTCACCCTGACACCCACCTTGCACAAAGAAAGACCCATCCTTAGGAGACCCAAAATAAACTCTTTTCCGAGCACAGTCGATCAAAGCGGACTGCTATGCCAACCAATCCATGCTGAGTATCACATCGTACTCCTGCATGTCCATCACGATCAGGCTAGCGTCAAACTCTTTGCCATTCAGCGTCAAGTCGATCGACCACAGGTACCTCCATGCCAAACTGTGCTCCCCGAGCGGCGTCACCACGCTGAGATGAAAGGCCAGTCTAGCTGGTCTCTCGCTCAACTCCGCTGCAAAAGACTCAAAGATAAAAGGAGAAATAACTCCTTGAGTCAAACAACACTTTGGCCATCCAGCCAGCAACAATAAAAGAACCTGATGGCCAAACAGAACAACACCACACATCCATACAATCAGATAGATGTCTAGATTACAAGGAGATTACAACATACCTCAGAGGGTTACAAAACCAACAATTCATCCATACCCTCAACAACATCTCCCAAATACACAGCATCTAGAGCCGCGATGGTGAACACCCATCCCTTAGTCGGCTGCTGCGGTGCGCTTCCTGCCTTCTTAGGTAGTTCCGGACAAGATCTCTGAATGTGTCCCACCTTCTCACAATTATAGCACACCACTGGAGAGGGAGTTCGCCTAGGTTGAGGACAATATGCAGTGATGTAGCCCACCTGACCATAGTTGAAGTACTGGTTCCAACCAGGAGCATTAGACCCTGTCTGACTAAGGCTAGCTCCATTACCCCCAACAAAACTCCACCGGCTCGCAAAGGAAACACTAGACCTCGCCTATTGCTTCATCTCAGGGCTACACTAACTACCAGCACTAGGACGACTGGAGAAAGAGAACCAGGAGGTGAAAGAAGACTTACCCTTCCCCTTGGGACGACTCTCCAGGAACTTTCGATGCTCCGTCTCGAAGCGGTAAGCCATCCCAACCACGTCCTCCACAGTGTGGCACGTACAGCCCATCACCATCACCCGTAGCCCAAGGTTCAAGCCGTCCATAAACCTCTGCGCTTGCTCCTCCTCCGACTCATTGGTAGGAGCAAAGCGTTTCAGTTTGGGCGAACTCAGTCTCATACTCGAGCACCGACATCGTGCCCTACTCCAGACTCTAGAAATCTCGGCGAAGTAGCTCCTTCACATGAGCGGGGAAATACTTGTCATAGAAGGCCGCTATGAAATCCTTGCACTGGATGCTAACAGTGATTGAGTCTGAGAACTTCAGCAGCCTCACAGACTTCCACCACCTTTTTGCCTTGCCATCTAGCAGGTAGGTCGCCAGTCGCACCCAATGCTCCTCTGGGCACGCCATGCTCTCCAGCATCTTCACCACCTTCTCCAACCAGGCCTTGTTCTCCTCAGCAATGACCTTGCCCTTCAACGACGGCGGACGAAGCTTGGTGAACTGGTTCAGCCACGGGTCACTTGACTGTTCACTAGCACTACTGTTACTGAATGCGTGAGAGATCCTGTGTGCCATGCTCTTCAGTTCCGCGCGAAATGCCTTCCATCTGCCTACGTCCTCTTAGGACTCGGTCTCCTTGACGGGGGCCTTGCCCATTATGATCACGAGGAGGCATCTTTCCGGAGAAAGGCAAAGTACCTGCACCACAAACAAAGTATCAACAACAAAACCATGGCGAAAATCAGGTGCAGACTCTACAAGCATGCAAAACCTATGGAATCTCTAGACCGGACACCCTAGGTGTAGTGCAACGTAGTGAACCTGGAGCTCTAATACCAAAAACTGTCACGCACCAAATTTTCCACAATAATTTTAACAATTAAATTACGGGAAAATTAATGCCAAACAGTAAATATGTAACTACCAGGAACCTATGTGTGAAGCTAGGAGACTCCAGACTATATGCACTACGCTAAACGTCTGCATGCCAGCACCTGATAACCAAAAACACGAGGAAAAACGTATGAGTGACAAAAGTCACTCAGTACGCACCTCAAGGAAAACCACAGAAAACAAAACTATAATCAATTTTCCTTTTAAATTCATTTCGCAAAACATTTTCTCAAAACCTCATAAACCAGGCCCACACCGGCCAAAACCACAACTAGGGCTCTACTAGCCCAAAGCCACAAGCAAAGGCCTCTAATGGCCAAAACCACACACAATGAGTCGGGAAGCCTAGTGCCTAGCAACCTAACTCTGGCCACATGCAGTCCACTAAGGAGCGACCATAGCGTTTTGCACTACCACGGTGACGGTCACCTTGTGTAGGAGCATTCACCGTTTCACGATTCCCCTTTCTCAGGAGAACCCTCAAAAGCCAACCCCTCCATGAGAAGGTTGTCCTGTCTTTTAGGACGCTACCAGCTACGGGGCACGCATTGGCTACCATAGGGTACACTTCTTCACGGCATCCTCCACACACGGTTTCACGAGGGAGTATCATACCTCCACGCCCAACAACACCCGAGCCTCAGTGCTCACAACGACAGCAGGAGTATCATACCTCCCTGTCATGCCACAAGACACCTCAACCCACGGACCACAACCCTAGCCTCGAGACGACAGTCAAGGAGTCTCATACCTCCAGGACCCGACGCCTCTCAGCCTCAAGTATCTCGGCCCCCGACCTCAACCAGGAAGACGTGCCCGACCACTTGAGAATGTCGTCACATTCCCTGGTCCCTACGACACGATCCCACACTGTCTCTGCCCGCACACAGAAAATTAGGAAAACATTTTCCAAGACAGGTCAACTATTTCCTTGAAATCCATTTCCAAAACCCTTTTCATAGCTTTTGAAAATTCTTCCAAAACCTCGACAAAGCGACGCGTTAGATTTCTTAGGGGACCACCGTTGACGGCCCACAATCCTCATCTTACAAGGACAAAACATAGCAATCCAGAAAGCCCTCGGAAAACGCATTTTATAAGCACATTTGGGCCCAGATTCGGCATGTTGAAAACAAGTTCGGTATGCAGAAAACCCCTGGTTCGGTAGGTTGATCTAGATCGGTCGACCGAATCAGGTCAGCAGTTAACACTTAGGCCAAATTTAGTATACCGAAACTGATTTGGTCGACCGAAATCTCTTAATTCGGACGACCGTCCAAAATCGGACGATCGAATTTTGACGAGAGGACCTAAACTGACAGAAAAATGGTATGTCGAATAGAATCGGTATATCAAAATCCACTGATTTGGTATGCTGTCTCCATTTCGGTATGCCAAATTCTTCGTAACCAGAAAACGGCCCAAAACCAATCGTCCGAGATTGCCCTAAATGGGACCTCCGATCGGACCCTCTAAACAAGCACCAAAAATCTTACGTAAAACATGGGATGTAGACCCTTGACTGTACTCCATATCCCAAAAAACAAAACTAAAATCCATTCACCATGCATCAAAATATAAAATCGAAAAGGCAAAAGGGTCAAAATGACCCAAAACGCAACCACCAGCATAAATGCCCATAAATCCACCATAAATACTCAATAAATCACAATAAATTATAGGAAAGTAAATTTACCTACATTCCATGCAACCCTATCAATTTCTACCATTTCCACGCTCTCTATTACATGAGGTAAACATGCATACCTGAAAACGCCTACAAAGATCTCCGGCCAACCTTTGACGAATCCGATGAACTTTGGCGCAACGATGGCCACGGGAGCACGTCACGCAAGCTCCACGCAGCACTCGAGCCACCGCAGCCCTTCCGCTTCCCTCTCTCTCTCTCTCTTGACACGTAACAAGGGGAGGAAACAGGGGAGATGAGTGGAAGGAGAAGGGGAAAGGAGATGGGGCGGAGAAGGAGGAGTGGGGAGGAAGGGAAAGAAGGGTGGGGAAGGGAGAAGTGCGCACTAGGGAGAAGAAGGAAAGAAGAAGAAGGCGGCGATGAGCGGCGGAGGAGTGCAGTGCGGCTTATAAAGCCTGCGCCCACAGTAGCTGGGAATGTGCTCACTTACACGTCTCAGCCACTACCACTCCGCCCAACCACCAGCCACAACCAATGGCCCACGAACGCGGGCCCCACTCGGACCCCACACCTGGGCCCCACAAGCATAGTGCCACAATGCATAGTGCTAAACCACGCATAGGGACACGCATATAGAAGCCAGCCCACGATGCCCAAGTCCAAAAGCACAAAACCACACAATGGGCCTCGGAACAGTAACACCCGTCCAGGAATAAAATTCATAAAATGTAAATAATTACAAATTGAATTTTACGGGTGTTACAAGAAACCTCTGTGCCCGCTCCTCCTCAGACTCATTGGCAGGAGTGAAACGTTCCAACCGAGCAAATTCAATCTCATACTCAAGCATTGACATCGTGCCCTGTTCCAGACTCCAGAAAATCTCGGCGAAGCTACTCCTTCACATGAGCGGGGAAATACTTGTCATAGAAGGCCGCCTTGAAATCTTTGCACTGGATGCTAACAGTGACTGAGTCCAGGAACTTTAGCCGCATTACAGACTTCCACCACCTATCTGCCTCACCATCTAGTAGATAAGTCGCCAACAACACCCAATGCTCTTCTAAGCACACCATGCTCTCCAACATCTTCACCAACTTCTCTAGCTAAGCCTCGCTCTCCTCAGCATCGACCTTGCCCTTGAACGATGGCGGATGAAGCTTCATGAACTAGCTTAGCCACGGGTCACCGATGGCTTATAGGCACCACTCTTGCTGAAGGCATGGGAGATCTTGTGCATCAAACTCCTCAGTTCAGCATGAATAGCTTTCCATCCGCCCACATCCTCTCAGGGCTCAGTTTCCTTAATAGGGGCCTTGCCCTTATGACCATGAGGAGGCATCTTGTAAGGAGAAAGGCAAAACATCTGCACCACAGACAAAACAACTAGAAAACCATGAAGAAAACCAAGAGCAGACTCTACCCTGCATGCAAACCTATGGAGTCTTTAGACCAGACACCCTAGGCTAGTGCAACCTAGTGAATCTAGAGCTCTGATACTAGATCTGTTATGCCTAAAATTCCAATAATAATTTAAACAAATTAAATTACAAAAAATTAAAAGTTAAATAGAAATATCAACTACCAGGAACCTGTGTGTGGGGCTACGAGACTCCGGACTATATGCACTATGCTAAAACTCCACTGCATGCCTGCACCTGCAACTCAAAACAACAAAGAATAAGTGTGAGTGATAGAAGCCACCCAGCATGCACCCCACATAATGGTGGAAAACAAAACTGTATTAATTTTATTTTAAATTCATTTTGCAAATCATTTTCTCTAAAATCTCACAATCGGATCCACACGACTGAAAAACAAAACCAACGTGGCCCATACGGGCCAAAACAGCAATAGGGCTCTACCAACACAAAATTACAAATGAGGCCTTTAATGGCCAAAACCACACATAGTAAGTCAGGAAGCGCGGTGCCAGACAATCAACTCTAGCGACAAGTAGTCCACCAAAGTACGACTAGCGGCGTCTGCACTACCATGGTGTGCCACCCTATGAAGGAGCCAACCACTGTCCCACAATCCTCTCACTTGGAGAACCCTCACAGAGCCAACCCCTCCTTGGGAAGGTAGTCCTGTTTCTTAGGATGCTACCAACTATGAGGCACATGTCCCACCCACACTGGCCACCACAGGGTACGCCTCCTCATGGTGTCCTCCACATGGTGCTTAGGAGGGAGTGTCATACCTCCACACCCAACAACACCCGAGCCTCAGTGCTCACAGCAACAATAGGAGTATCATACCTACCCATCATGCCACAAGACACCTCAACCCACAGACCACAACCCTTTGCCTCAAGACGACAGTCAGGGAGACGCGATGACTTCATACCTCCAAGACTCGATGACCCCTAGCCTCAGGTATCTTGGCCCTTGACCTCAACGAGGGAGACGCACCCGACTACTCGAGAATGTTGTCACATTCCTTGATCTCGATGACATGGTCCCACAGCATTCCGGCCTGCACATAGAAGACCAAGAAAACCAATTCCAAAATAGGCCAACTCATCTCTTTTAAAAACCATTTTATATCTTTGAAAACTCTTATAAAACTATGGCAAAATTGTACATCAAGTGTCCCCTGAGACTACCACTGACGGTCAACAATCCCATATCAAATGTGCAAAACAAACCAATCCAGAAAAATCCTCAAAAATCAGATTTATAAAATAGTTGGGGCCCTGATTCGGCGTACTGAAAAGGGAATCAGTATACCAAAAGTCCCTGGATCGGAAGACCAATTAGGATTGGTCGACCGAAATAGGTCAACGATCAACACTCATGACCAAAACGGTAGACCGAAACATGGTTTGGTCGAAATCTCCTGATTCAGTGGACTGTTCAAAATAGAATAACCAAAGTTCGACCTGAGGACCCAATCTGATAGAAAAATGGCATACCGAAATTCTTTGGTATGCCATTTTCTACAAATCCAAAAAACAACCTCAAGCTCAACTTTTGAAATCACCCAAAATGGGACCTTGGGGTGGACCCCCAAAACAAACACCACAAAATCCAACTAAAACATATTTGGTAGACTCTCAAGTCTACTCCAAATCCACACAAACAAAACCAAAATCCATCAATCACACAACAAGATAGAAATTCTCAAAGAGAGAGGGATCAAAGGACCCAAACCGCAACAACCCACATAAAATGCTATAAATTCCTCATAAATCACCATAAATCTACAATAAATTCTTGGTATGTAAATTTACCTATATTTCATGCATTCTTATCGTTTTCTACCATTTCCATGCTTTCTACACTTTGGTTTCGAGGTGCATACCTTAATACGACTTTCGATGACCCAACTCTGGCTACCAGCCACTAGCCACCCGCGAGCCTCCGAAGCCTCCACGACGCTTGGGATGACTCCCTTGAGCCGCACGCAGCCACACACCATTGAGCACACTGAGCAGAGGGTAGATAGGGGAGGAGATGGGGAGAGAGGGAGAGGGGCGAGATAGGGGAATGGAGAAACAGGGTAGGGGTGAATGGGGAAGAGTGGAAGGGAAGGAGAGAACGAGTGAGGGAGGATGTGTGGTGCTCGGGAAGAGGATGGCGAAGCAGGGAGAAAGTGGAGGAGAGATGCGAAGGAGGAGGTTGACGGGTGTAGCTTTATACGCACCGATGGTGGTAGTTGCATGCATAGTGCAATCACCAGCCTTCTACACTAGCCAGCAACCAACTGCACCAACTCACTCCCACCAACTGGCCCACAAACATGGGCCCCACACAAACCCACAACCGGGCCCACAAGCACAATGCCACAAATGCACGGAACACACAAACAAAAGCCAGCCCACGAGGCCCAAGTCCAAAATCACAAAATCACATAAATGGGCCTCGAAACATTAACACCTGTCTAGGAATAAATTCATTATAATGAAAATAACTACAAAAATGAATTTACGAGTGTTACAGTAGCATACAGATTAGATCTACCTCTGGAGTTGGCTAATGTACACAACACCTTCCTTGTGTCCATGTTGAGGAATTGTTTGGCCGATGTGTCCCAAGTTATACCAATGCAACCAGAGGAGTTGCAAGAGGACTTGTCTATGATTGAGAATGTAGTTCAAATACTGGATAGGAAAGAGCAAGTCCTCAGAATAAGGTAATTCCATTGGAGTTGATTCAATGGCAACATCATGGTACAGAGGAGGCTACTTGGGAGCGGGAGGTGGACATCTAGAGACGGTACCCCTACTTGCTTTATTAGAGCTGAATTTCATGGATGAAATTTTTGTAAGGGGGTAGGATGTAACATCTAGGCCTAATTATCTAGTTAATGTAAATCATGAGATTAATTGCAATATTTGAATATGGTTTACTGATGGATTGTTTGATTTATTGTGGTGATTGCGTGTGTCTCTCTTTGTGTGATTGGATTTGGTGTTTCCCTGGTCTTGTGGGCTCTTATGTTGTATCTGTGTGTGTGGGACCCAGGTTGGACCCTAGTCAACCCAAACACAGTGCCACTATTCACCACGGGCTGTCTTCTTCTTCTTCTTCTTCTCTTTTTCTTCTCAAGAGTGCCTACAGGGGTAGTTGGCCGACGCTGCTTCGTCCCTTCCTTGCCTAAGGCGATGGGGGAACGGACGGGTCGACGAGATTTGTAGAAATGGGAGAAGATAAAAGGAGAGGAGGAGAAGAGGGTGGAGGCATTGGCATTGGCAGAGAGGCACAAGAAGAGAGGAGGGAAACCAATGAAGCCAGAGAGAGGGAGTGCAAACAGAGGTGTGCCAAGAGCCTAAGGTACACCGTGAGGAGGGGAAGAGCTCGTCGGAGTCATGTAGGCTTATCGGAAGAGGTACATGGCCCCTTCCTTCTCTTTCGTTTTGGTAAATATAGTATTATGAGTTAAATTGGTAAAATCGTGAAAAATACATGTTAAATCATGGGAAAATAGTAGGAATGGTGGAAATGTGATGAATGGCTAGAATATGTAGAGATCATGCTAGGTTGTATGATTTTTGTGAGTTTTTGGTGAAAAATGGGATGTGTGCTACAACATTGTGGAATGAGCTCCATACCTTTGAGATTTTATTTTGAGATGAATTCTCAATGGATTTAAATGATTTTTGTCCCAAATGGTAGGAGACTTTGAGCCCTACCTTTGGTAAATTTAGTATAATTTGTGGTTGGTCAGAAATGGGTCTGTCGGTGGTCCCAATTCCGGTGAACAAGTGGCTAGGGCTCAGGGGATGTTTTTTGGAAACAGGCATTTCGGTATGTTGAATTGGATTTGGCATATCATTTTGTTATCAGTATTCGACCAGAAACCTAGTTTCAGTAGACCAAAAACATCCAGTCCTCTATTTTAGGGGATTTCGATCAACTTAAAGTATTTCGATCGACCAAAAAAAGGATTTTCGGATGACCGATTCTCAATTTCGGTCAACCATTTTGGGCGTTTGATGCCCAGTTCGATATACCGATCTGGTTCGGTCTACTGAACTAGGCTGCTGGCCCATATGAATAAAGGTGTATGTAAAATGGAATTAGATGGTTAAAAATTGATAATGGACATCTATTAATGAGGTTTTCCCCATGTGGACTACATGGAGGAATATGGAATTTCATAAATAGAATTGAATATGGCTTTGGGCTTGAGGCCCCAAAAATGGAAAGAAATTGATAAATGTTGGTTGGATGTAATTTTTGGGCATGAGACCCAATAATGAATATGAATGCATGGTTTTATTTGATTGTGAGTTTGTGACCCAAATGAAGGGTCAAGGTTGCATGAAAGTGACTTCCTACAATGGAAAGAGAATGAGTATAGAAGATGGAAAACCAACAGCCTGCACCCTGAAAAGTGGCTATGCGCCAGCTTGGTGTGCTAGCCTGATGCGTTAGTTTGGTGCTCCAATTTGGTGCTCTCCATTGGTGCTCTCCACCTAGCTGTCTGAATTGTTAATCAAACCTTGAGTTTGTATAGGCTTAGGGTAACCAAGATGAGGTTAAGACTTGATGTATCCAAAGCAACACTTTTGGAGAGTTCACCTACGAGCCGCCTCAAAATCGAAGTGTCTACAGATGCCCCTCCCTGAGCAAGGTCGAGGGACGGAGGTGTAGGATACTAATGCTTCTCTAGAGGGGGGGGGGGGGGGGGGGGGG
>JAMKQA010002978.1:0-21488 GCA_024699735.1 Posidonia australis
AAAATAAATACGGCATATATAAAATAAATAATTAAATTTATATATTATAATATTAATACGGATATCCGTATCCGTATCCGTATCCGTTGAAATTTCAAACTACATATCCGTATCCGTATCCGTATCCGTTCAAATTAAAAAATCCATATCCGTATCCGTATCCGTATCCGCCCAGAAACGGATACGGATATCCGTATCCGCCCAGAAACGGATATGGATACGGATTTTTTACGGATATACCATATCCGTTTGCACCCCTATGGCAAACACAACTCACACAATTACCATCTGACAAGGAGGGAAAAAGTATGTCATAGCAAAAAACAAGATGATCTTGGCATTCTAAGTAGACCTATTCATTCATGACATGATACGATTACATGAAACGATATGATACGACAATATGATAAAATTTAGTAATAATTTTTATTAACTATTTTGAAATATTTATGTGATTCGTGGTTAATAAACATAACTTTATTTTAACACGATTAGACACGATTATTACCTAATTCAACACGATTGAAGCCGATTGAACTCAATTAATATATGTTTAACATTGATAATGGATTATTAAGCATATTATCACCAAATTGATTACAAATAGATTTTATACATGTTTAAAATTATTGTATTAGTAGTAATCAAATATAAATTTTCAAAAATACAAGAAATATTAGTGAAAAAATGATAGACACAGTAATACAATAAGTATACGACACAACCCAATTGATAGGTTTAATTTTGAGTTTAAGGCACTTTGATAGGCTCTTAAAAGTAAATACCTTTGGAAGCTATTTAATGATTCTCAAAAAGGAATCCATAATCACTCCAATGTTAGAACCTCCTCCTTATGGAGAGGACTTAAGAAAATTTATCCAATTTTCAACGCTTACAATAATTATTTTGTGGGCAATGGTAAGTTTATCTTCTTTTGGGAAAACTATTGGATCAATTGGAATTCAGACACGAGTACGTTCCTCGACCTTTACCATCTTGCAAAAGGCAAAAAAAAACTTTAACAAATATGTGTTTGATTTAAAGAAATAACTTACTTCAACATTGATCTTAGTTATGCTTGTGTGAAAATTCTTGACCTCAAGGAGCTCAGTGGGAGCACTGACCTCTCCCAAGATTGTGACCAAGTCCATTGGAATCTTAATTCCAACAACTGTTTCTTAGTAAATAATTGTTATAAATTTATTTCAAACGGTGGCATTAAATCAAAAATTTTCCAATCCATTTGGAAGACAAAAACACCATTGAAATATAAAATCTTTGCATGACATGTGGTTCACAATTGAGTTCACACAAAGGCCAATCCTTTAAAAAGAGGATGGAATTGTGATGGCACTTGTGCTTCCTGCACCACTAATGACCAAGACACCTCACATTTATTCTTTAGTTGCCCTTTTTGTTAAAAAAAATATGGTCTTTCTTTATTGATGTCAACAGGCTACAACCTTTGTTTACTGTTAATCAAATTTTCTCATTGCTCACTTTAAACAATTTCACGCTACATTGCAAGACTTGGGTAATGATTGTGATTGGCTTGATGTGTTATCTTTGGGATGCTAACAATGAGCTTATTTTGAATCATATTACTACTTGCCACAGTACTGTAATTGACAACATTCTTCGTTTATGTCTGTAGTAGGAAGAAAACTTCCTTGAAAATCTAAGGAAAATTCTACGACTATTCTATTAAGAGTATGAAAAACTTCCATGATGTAGCCATAAACCTTTCGCCTACACAAAATCTTAGTATGATGTTTGATGATTAGGTGGTTCTAATGTTAATGAATTGCAGGCCACTACTTCTATTCCCATTGTTGCTCCAAATGAAGACAACCATGCCAATTCCATGCTGCCTATGAAGATAAAGGCGGATGAACTCCTTTCTTACGAGGGAGAGGAATGAAACACTGCTTGTTATGGTTGATCAATCATCTAAGTGACTACTGTCACCTTGTGTTTGGAAAATAACAGTTTTAGTTTTATTTATCAAATTCAAAATATATTTTAATATATCTTTCAAAATATCATTTATTCTATCCTCATATTGTTTCCTATTGTAAAGATTATAGCGTGATTTGTGGGAATAATTTTCACCAACTATTTGTATTCTCTCCTTTATATATCTCATTGTTGTGTTTTAGAAAAAAACAATGGAAAAATCTCTTATGTTTCTTCTTTTTCCTTTTCCTTTTTCATTGGCATATAACACTATAGTGTAATTCAAAGATCTCACATAGCTTGTACCTTTTGAGATTTTAGTATCGTATCCTTGGAGAAGAACTAGAAAATCCTTGCACTTGAGAGTGTATTTTCTTCTTCAAGTTAAAGGATCCATCCCACTTCATTAAAAGCCAAGATTGTTTTTGTTCTTCTCTGTGTTGCTAATTATTCATTGCTTTGGTTCATGTCATTTTATATTCAATCAAATTATTGTTGATATTTGTCTAAAAAATCTTGAAGAAGGAAATAATTCCTATGACACCTACATAGATTTAGGATTAAAATAAAATTACAACGAATAATGTTCAAGAACAAAGAGAATTAAGCGAATAACATAGATTTCAAAATGATATTATAAGAATAACATGATTTTATTTTATCTACAAAAGTTTAGAAAATCATTCATGCACGATTTCAACAATATATGCAAGTGGGCCGTTGTCATCATAGCTCCCATCTTTGTTTGGTTTGTGGTTGTGGTAGTTGTTGATGAAGAGGAGGGACAATGAGTTAGACGTATAAGGCCGTGTTAGCACTCATTGGGACTATTGTTGTTATATAGGTCTTGTCAGTGGAGGTTACATAGGGTTGGATTACTTGGCTAAATGGCTCAAGTTTGACAACTACAGTGATGTTCTTGTAAGACCCTCAAGAGCTGTCTTCGAAAACTTACATCGAGTAAAGCCTATAGGAATTTTCGAAAACTTATAATGAAGTCATTAATTCTAGAGATACTTCATCTTGGAAAGATGTTATAAATTCTGAAATGGAATCAATAATGAGAAATCATACATAAGTATTAAGTGATTTACCTAAAGAAAGCAAATTAATTGGTTGTAAATAGATCTTTAGAGAAAAAATAAATACCAGACGATTCTATTGAGAAATATAAAGCTAGATTAGTGGTTTCAAGATTTTTTTCAAAAGAAAGGATTAGACTATTTTGACACTTACTCTCCACTATTCGAGTACTTCTAGCTTTGGCCACTGTCTATAATCTTGAAATTTGCCAAATAGATATAAACTATGCATTTTTAAATGGTGATTTAAAAGAAGATATATATATGAATCAACATGAAGGTTTTATACTTAGCGGCCAAGAGCATAAAGTGTATAAATTAATTAAATCTTTATATGAATTAAAATAAGCTCCAAAACAATGGAATGAAAAGTTTAATAAAGTTATTACTTCTGCTGGATTTACTATCAATGATTATAATAGATATGTATATAGCAAAATGATTGGTGATAAATGTGTAATTTTGTGTCTCTATGTAGATGGCATAATTATATTTGGTTCTGATATAAATGTGATCTATGAAACTAAAAATTATTTGTCTAAAAACTTTAATATAAAAGATTTAAAACAAGCTGATGTGATTTTAGGAACCAAAATAATTAGAACTTCAAGTGGAATTATTTTGTCTCAAACACATTATGTTGAAAATTTAATCAAGAAATTTAATTTCTCTGGTATTAAGCGTGCTTGTAGTCTTATTAACGTGGTATTAAAATTACATAAACATAATTGTTCTCTGTAACTCAACCTAGATATGTTCAAATTATTGGTAGTCTCATATATCTTACTAATTGTACAAGACTTGATATTGCATGTGTTGTAAATGTCCTAAGTAGATATACTATAAATCCTAGTAAAAAACATTAAGAAACAATAAATAGAGTATTTATTTATTTAAAAGCCACAATCGATTATGTTTTACATTATTCTGGTAATCCTAAAATTCTAGAAGCCTATTGTGACACTTTCCTTCTAGGAGGTGGAGCTATATCATGTAAATCTTCAAAGCAAACTTTAATCTCT
The DNA here is from genome assembly GCA_024699735.1 of Posidonia australis. Classification (NCBI taxonomy): domain Eukaryota; kingdom Viridiplantae; phylum Streptophyta; class Magnoliopsida; order Alismatales; family Posidoniaceae; genus Posidonia; species Posidonia australis. The sequence continues at coordinate 4,061 of JAMKQA010002978.1, forward strand.
CGGTCAATAACTAAGGCTGAAATTGTGACATTAGACCTAGTAAGTGCAAAAGTTGATTAGCTTAGAGGATTAATGTTAGACTTACCTATTGTGCTTAATTCTATGCCATCTTTGTGTTCATTATGACAGTACTACTTATATTGCCTTAATCAAAAGAGCTAAAACAAATAAAAAATTAAATAGACATACGTTAATTAGACATTGGTTGTCTATTAGAGTTATATCACTTGAACATGTAAAATTTAAAGAAAACTTGACAGATCATTTAATTAAAGGTTTATCAAAGAATTTTATTATATCTTCGTTGAGGAGTATGGGACTTAAGTTCATAAAAAGTCTCGTGCAATGAAATACTTATTAGAGAAATTCTATTACCATACGAGTCATAGCACTAAAATTATGAAGTGCAACTCCAATCCTATCTCTAAGATGGCAGTACTTGAGTTGAAATAAAATAAGATTGAAGCAAAGTTTAAGTAGTAAAGTGATGTATTGCAGATTATCCTCGAATCTAATGAGTGTAGTCGTGGGGCCATGACTTTGAAGATTCAAAGACTATCTTCTAAAAGTACTAATAAAAATTGAGACAAGCGTAAGATTGTAATGTGCTACCTGGAGAATCGAAAGATGTAGTGTATACTACGTGTGTGGTAGGTTGAAATCCGATAAAAAGGACCTACTTTAGGGTGTATTCTACTGTGGTTGCTTTCGAATGTAAATCTACATGCATTAAGTAAAGGTTCAAGTTAGCTAGACGTCTTCACTCAATGCATAGTATTAAAGTTCAAAGAGGTTGCTTTCTTTCCTTTTATCTGTTTTATATTTTAAAGATAATTTTGAATTGATGGGGAATGTTGGAAAGTAACAGTTTTAAATTTATTTATCAAATTCAAAATATCTTTTAATATATTTTCAAAATATCATTTATTCTATCATTATATTGTTCCCTATTGTGAAGAACATGGCGTGATTTGTGGAATCATTATATATATCTCATTGTTGTGTTTTGGAAAAAATACAAGAAAAAAACCGCTTATGCTTCTTCTTCTTCATTTTCCTTTTTCTCTAGCATATAGCACCACAGTACGATTCTGAGATTTCACATAGCTTGCATCTTTGGAGATTTTGACGTCATATCCTTAGAGAAGAACTGGAAAATCCCTGTGCTTGAGGGCAGATTTTCTTTTTCAAGTTAAAGGATCCATTCCACTTCATTAAAAGCTAAGATCATTCTTGTTCTACTCTTTGTTGTTATTTATTCATTGTTTTTGTTCATGTTATTTTACATTCAATCATATTATTGTTGATCTTTTCCTAAAAAAATCTGACACCTTATTCTTCCTATTGTGTTATTTATTGTTGTTGTTTGGTGTTTCTAGCATTTTTCTGTTTGTTTGCCTCATACTAGATGTTATGTTAGCTTAATGGTTTTATTTTCATGTTGTATCGTGGCCACATAATCAACATTTTAATCTATCTCATGTTAGATGTGATTCATGGTTAATGAACATAACTTTATTTGGATATGATTAGACACGATTATTATGTGATTCAACATAATTGGAATTGATTAAACCCATTTAATACATGTTTAACATTGATAATGGAAGACGAAAAAATTGCTCAAATCCATTTGAAAGACGAAAACACTATTGAAATATAAAATCTTTGCATGACGTGTGGTTCACAGTTGAGATCTCACAAAGGCCATTCTTTAAAAAAAAAAGGATGGAATGATGATGGCACTTGTGCTTCTTGCACCACTAATGATTAAGACACCTCACATTTGTATTTTCATTGCCCTTTTGTTAAAAAATATATGGTCTTTCTTTATTGATGTCAACAGGCCACAATCTTTGTTGACCATTAATCAAATTTTCTCGTTGGTCACTTTAAACAATTTTAATTCTACGCTACATTTCAAGAATTGGGCAATGATTGTGATTGACTTGATGTGATCTCTTTGGGATGCTAGAAATGAACTTATTTTGAATCATATTACTACTTCTCGTAATGCTGTAATTGACAACATTCTTTGTTTATGTTTGTAGTCGGAAGAAAACGTCATTGAAAATCTAGAAGAAAATTCGACAACTTCTTCTATTAAGAGAATGAACGAACTTCTATGATGCAGTCGTAAACCTTTCGCCTATACAAAATCTCAATATGATGTTTGATGATTAGGTGATGCTAACGTCGATGAGTTGCAGGCCACTATTTCTACCCCTAATGCTGCCCCAAATGAAGATAATTATGCCAACTCCATGACTCTTATGGAAATAGAGGAGGATAACCTCCTTTCTTACGCAGGAGAGGAATATAACTCTGCTTGTTATGATTGATCATTCATCTAAGATAGTGTTTGGTAACGTTTATAAAAAAAACAGATTATTCTCATAAACAATGTTTTTGAAAAAGTTAATTTTAACAACTTTTTTATAATCAACTTATTTAATAGTCTTTATGTACAAACAAAAAACTGACTTAATGAAATAATCTGGTGTAAAAAAAAAATATTTGGTTGAACTTTTCAAACATAAGCGTTTTTTTCGTAAGTTTGTTCTAATAATCGTTACCAAACGAACTCTAAGTAGCTACTGTCATCTTATTCTTTTTGTTGTATTATTTGTTGTTGTTTGGTGTTTCTAGCCTTCTTCTGTTGGTTTGACTCATGCTAGACGTCATGTTGGCTCAATTGTTTTATTTTCATGTTGTATCTTGGCCACGTAACCAACATTTCAATCTAATCTATCTCGATTCAAAAAGAAAAAACAAGCATACCCAAGTCAGTACAACTGTTTTAGATAATAGCAATCACGAAATTAACGGCATTAAGTAAAATTTGCAACACCTTGGGCCTAGAATAGCCAGTCATCCATGGCCACAGTGTTAGAAATAGAAAATAGTTGGAAAATTGAGGCTTCAGACGTAGATTTGTTTTTAGGTGCTTCCATTATACGCTGATCCGTTACTGACGTTGGTAAGGGAAGTCGAAGACGATAGCATTAGGCATGTCTACAACTAGGCATTAGCTGACCTAAGGACCAATTTTAGTGAGGAGGGTCTGTAGTCAGTTGGTCTAATGGTGAAGTCTCTTTGTGATTGTACGAGAAGTCGGAAATTCAACTCCTACGGACATCATATATATTACATCACTTGATGGTGATTTAAGTTTATCATAGCTAAATATTTAAGTATAATATATATCAATTACCGTTTACAAAAAAAAAAAAAAAACTCATCTAATGACAGATCTGAACTCAAACAGCCACTGCATGCATTACGCATCATCAAATATTCTAATTGGGGTTTGGTAGTTTGGTACATACATGCACCATTTCCATTTTCCAAATCAGAGATGGATTTGAGTTGTCACAGATGACTTGCACCATTGCCACTGATGACGTATCGTCCAACACTGGCGACGTCAGATATTGTTGAACGACGAAAGGTTCCTGTGAAGCAGTCATCTTAGCGTACACTTGAGTAAAAGTGTTTCTTAACGTACACTTGTCTACAAGTGTTTTTCCATTGTCTTTCTTCTAGTCTTTTCCAACGGAGAAACGATTTTTCAACATGACGTACACATAATCAATTGTCATGATTAGTTAGTTAAAAAGAGTAAAATTCACAGCTCTTTCCCAAATACGAATCTTACTCACGAATCACAAAAAAAAATATATATATATATATATATCGATTTCAAAAAAAAACATGACGTACACCTAATTCATTCACATAGGTCTCCATACGTCGGTCATCAGAGTCTGGAAAGTTTTTTTTTGAAATCAATAGATATATGTTTTTTTCTTCTTACAGTTCGTAAGATTCGAACTTGAAAAAGAAGTATGAGTTTCACTCTCCTTAACCAACTGCACCATAGCAATTGGTTCAAGGCCTAGAAAGTTGCTCATGCTGTCAGCGTCATCCTGTTGGTTGTAAAGTTGCCCTTCTGCATCATTAAACAAGACTGCCAGCCTCCGATGTTACATCAACTTCAAATGCCATTTGGCACCGCATTCCGGCCACACCATACACTCCTGGGAAGACCTCAACGAAGCAAAGTGCATGAGGGCCTCTTCCATACGGTCTTTTATTATTTCATGTATCTCCACTGTAATAGAAAACTGTTTGTGAACGTTAAAGACCATATAAACTTCCGAAGCTTCCTTCAAATAAGCTTGACAAGTTAATGAGGAAGAATTGTCTTAACATTTATTCAATCAAAACTATCATGATTGATTGCCTAGTATCGTAAACTTTCAAAATAAACAATGTCTCTGTAGTAATGTGTCTCAACAGACAAATAAAAAATGCAGTACTAAATCGTCCTAATCTTCCGGCCATTTGACCTCTGTATATATGGTCTCCCAATGAAGACGGTGAAAGTCTACCACATTCCTCAAGGAAGCGACTGTGCATGACACAGAACAAAAAGACAGAGGTAACCAACTATCATGTTGCAATTGACCAGGAGGAATGAAACTTTGACTTCCCTTCCAGGTTTGAATCTCACAGACCGCAAGAAGAAAATATATACATACCGATATCAAAAAAAAAAAAAACTCTTTTGCACTCAAACAATATTCGCTTATATCTTCCAAAGACCAATGGTACATAAGCAACCAAGATATTGGCTTGGAAAAAGAATGACAACAATAAAACCTACTCGCTTTTTTTTTGGCGATATCAATTACACAAAGTAAAGCAATAAGTCGTCCATTTCTTTTGCATTCTGATAGCGTTAGCATTGTGCATTAGTGCAGGTATACCAAACCACTACAATAAGTTTCCATACTGTTTTCCTGCTTTTCGATTTGTTTTCCATGTCCCAAAGAATCTTGAAGAATTCCTCGGAATTCGTTTTCCCGTTCACTAGATTTCTATGACCCACGACAAGTTCACACATCGTGACCAATATTTTATCTCCATATCTTAGGAACAAGAAATAAAAATAGTATGGCGAATCTCATATCCAACATGGAGACTTTGCCATGATTGGCTATATACAATTTTTGTTGGATAATGGATAATACCAAAGTGTATTAACAAATATTAGGGGTATAAACAACTTCAATTTATCCTGTCAGCCTTAAAACCACATACTCCATGATGCTGCGGCATGCAGAAATTTATGTAAGTTCAAAATGGAATCTGAGATAAATAAAGAACCAAAACTATGAGCAATTATCAATAAATTCTCAAAAGAGGAAAATGCCAACAGTGCCCAACACAAACTTGCAGAGCTGAGCTAAACATAGATTAACCTGGCAATTATGAACCACCTAACAAAATTTTGAAGCAAGTTTTATACAAGGGCTGCTATTGGGAACTTCATCTGCAGGTTCTGAGCAACAGCATCTATGAATTCTTCAGTAGTCAAGTAAAATTCCCTAGAGACCCTGAAACGATTAAAAAATGATAATAAATTTCCCATGTATGAATGGTGAGCATAAAAACAACTAATAAGGCCTTAATTCCATTATACAATCGATGTCAACATTGAATTGTAAAACTGACAGCAACAATATTATGCTTAAGCTTGGCAATGTTCCTCTTCCTTTGTTATAGTAGAGGGGGCTTGGAGCCATGGAGTAGGATTAAAGGGAGAACACAAGCAGATATAATATTTTTCATATTAATGTAATCATTTTGAAGCTTAAAAAGCATCAATGACAGTGTCCAAACTGGTGAAACTAGATGTCTAGAACTGCTAGAGGTGCTCAAGTCCCTTGCTGAATTTTTGCAGGGAATGAGGTGAAAAAAGTAAAGCAACTTCAGGATTATAGTTTCAGAAGCAAATTGTTGTTACCAGTGAGAACAGGAAAAGCACTTCTGAGTTCTGACTTATAGTTCATAAGAAGTGAAGGAAAATTTTTAGTAGAAAAAAAAGAAATACGTATATTCTACTGACTTGGTTCCATAAATTAGAAGAGCAAGATCCTTTGTCATCTTCCCCGACTCCACTGTTTCGACACATGAAGACTCCAGCTTTTGCACAAAGTCTAATAACTTATCGTTTTTGTCAAGCTTTGCTCTGCATAGGGAACAAAAAAAGTAACATAGAGAATGCAGAAATAACCAATAACATCAGATAAAGCAAAATGCAAGAGGAAGGTAACTATAAAAGTTAAGTGAAACCAAGCAGGAAAAAAGAGAGGAAATTATGTAATTTTAAGAAAATAAAGGTCTGCAACAGAAAAAGTAGGAGGTACCTATGATCAAGGCCTCGTGTCCATGCAAAAATAGACGCAATACTGTTTGTACTAGTTTCATTTCCCTTTTGGTGCTGCCTGAAATGTCGAGTCACAGTCCCATGGGCAGCTTCAGCTTCCAACGTTTTCCCATCAGAAGATAACTAAATAACCAAGCCCATCACAATTAGATCCACGAACTCTCATATGAAATAAAGAAACAAACATGGTTGAATTTAGAAATTAATTACCAGAACAGAAGTCATCAAACCCAAAGAACCAAATCCTGAATCGAGAAATAAATGTTAGAAAGAAATGATGATTGAAAACACAAATGGAACAACCAGGAGAGAGAAATATGTTTATAGTGCAACTTAAAAGAATTATGCATGTACATTGTGTTGAACATTTAATTAATCAAGTTTAAATTGAACTTTATTGGACTCATAACACTTTATTAAATAATACTCAAGTTAAGTCCAATACATTACCTTTATTAATAAAGATTAAATGTCTAGTGTTAAGTCCAAATGTGCAAGTCCAAGAGGGAAAATTTTGAAAGGAATGTTTAAAAAGATATTTTGTGAATTGGTGAAGTATAAAAATTTCGATAACCCTATTTCCAAGGAGTTTTAGAACAATTGTTCACAAAAACTTGAACTAAACACGAATGACCACACGTGCGGCATGAATGGTCGGACTCGGGCTTGGGCTTTCGGACTTAGAGAATGGTCTCCGGTCTATTAAGTACTTTTTACATAAAATTATATTGATTAATTAAATTTAATTAAAGCCTTAATTAATTACAATTAGACTTTACTTAATTACACTTAAGCCTATCAAAAATGATCCTCCAATGGACGTGTAGAAAGGCTCAAACGGATATATGAGACGAGAGGGTAACGATTTTGATAAGATTTTTCCTTTCTTCTCTCACACTTTCCCTTTTTGTTTTCTCTACTCTTTGACAACTCCATATCCTAGAAACGATGACTCTCTGTGCCATTTCATTCAGAGACACCTGAGGTGTGATCGTGGTGTAGAAGAAAAAACGGTACATTCTCCATCTACTGGATTGTTTTATCTTAGGATGAATAGCGTAAAACTTTATGTACTGATATGAAAATTGCTATTTTCTCTAAAGCAAGTCCTTCGAAACGACTCGATCGGATAGTTTTTAATCTTATCTCTGTATTTTGTTTCTATTCCATGTATTATTTGTTCATTATTTTTCCTAAATAGTATGGTATGGCTATAATTGACATGTTAATAAACTCAATCAATATGTTTATACATATAGTTTCAAGTTTTATTCCAACAATCTTAGAGAAAATAACGTTATTTAACATGTCTAGTATTGTCTCGATTAGATCTAAGGTAGACATGATTAGAATGCTAGAGAAATTCTTTGGTTTCCACTTCAAACATTGACAACAATGTATTAAGATCTAGTTAACTAAGGTTGCAATCATTTATAAAGTCAGACTATCCTGAGTCAGACTTCTAATCCTAAAAGCATAGAGAAAATTGTTGAGTGGAATGAGAAAGATCAACTATCACGTTGTTATTTACTATCAACACTATCCAATATATTTTTTGATGTATATAATACCTCCTCAACAGCCAAGGCGCTTAGGGTGCACTGGATCAGAAATATAATATTGAAGATTAAGGTCTGAAGAAGTATTCTATTTTCAAGTTTTTGAAGTATCAAATGACTGAAGCCAAGTCGATGATTGAACAAGTTCAAGAATTTTTATTCCTGTGTCATGACCCTTAAGAAGTAGACATGAAACTTCTTGAAAAAAATTATTGTTGTGACAATTATTGAGAAATTTCCAAAGTGTTGAGAGTATTACAATCTAGATCTCAAACATATAAAGGAAATTTAACACTTGATGATCTTATGATTAACATAACAATAGAGGAAGAACACATGAGTCAAAAAATTATGATACTTGTGAATTAAAAACAAAAACTAAAGTGAAGACCATGATCAAGAAAAAACCCAGGAACAAATTATGCTGGATTTATAGTTAGGTTGAGCATTGAACGAAGGAATGTCCGTCCAAGAAAACCAAGTTACCTGAGACCACTACTAAAACACTAGTCAACATGATGACCTCAGCTCTTGAAAACAATGACAGATATCTTACTGTAAAACTCAAACTCTTTACTATTTATGAACTACATTACTGGATTGTTACACTGAAGCTAATGCGCATGTTTGCGTCGATAAGTCTTTGTTTGTGAAATGAGAGGGTCATATGGAACTAAAGTTTTTTTCTGGAAAAGTTTCAACTTTACATAAAGTTAAACATATTCCTACAATACGCGGGAACATCCTGAGTGATCTTATATTAGTTAGAGAGGATTTTCGATTAAATTGTAAATATAATAAAATTATTGTTACACATTTAAGTATTGGTATTTTTTATGGAAAAAATTATTAGTGTGATGTTGAATATTTATTTAAACTTCATGTTGAATATGTTAACAATGTATGTGTGAATGATGATAATGTTCATTCTACTGTTTATAGTACTAAATCTTCTTATATTTGGCATGAACATTTAGAACATATTAATTTTGATTCCCTTAAAAGAATAATGAATTCGAATCTTATTCCTAAAATTGCTATTGATAGAAAATATAAGGTGAAATACATGTGCAAACTAAACAACTTAGGAAACCTTTCCATGGTTGATAAAAAAATAGATATACTTGATTTAGTGTATACAGATGTTTGTGAATTTAATGGCACGATAACCAAGGATGATAAGAAATATTTCATCACATTCATTAATGATTGTAGTAGATACTGTTATGTTTATTTACTGAAAAGTATAGATAAAGCTTTTAATAAATTTTTAATTTATAAAAGTGAAGTTGAAACTTAATTTGGTAAGGTATTTAAAAAACTAAAATCTGATAAAGGTAGAGAATACACGTCTAAAATGTTTCAATAATACTGTCAAAATGTCAGTATTGCACATAAGGTGACGACTCCTTATTCACCACAGTCTAATGGGATAGCAAAATGGGAAAATAAAACCATAACAGACATGATAAATGTTCTACTGCAAAACTTTAGTTTACCTACTTATATGTGAAAAGAAACTTTAAATACGACTTACTATATTTTGAATAGAATTCCCCATAAGCACAAACAAAATAGTCATTTTGAGCTTTGCAGAGATTTCAGAAAGATTGCAAAACAAGTCTCAAATATCTCAAAATATTGGAGTGTCTTGCAAACGTACTGATTCCAAAACACAAGAAAAAGAAATTACGACTTCAAACAGTAGATGTTATATTTTTGGGCTATATGGAAATTAATTATGCCTATAGATTCTTCGTCATAAGGCATAGATTTTAACACTATAGTAGAATTCCGTAATGCATCATTCTTTGAGAATATGTTTTCCATGAAGACAGGTGTTCCTCAAAGTGTTTCCTCTAAAGATCTTATCCCTACTAATGGTTCCATTTCCAACTACGTAGAAAGAATGACAAATGTGCGATGTGAACCTAATAGTACTATTTCTAGAACAAATCAATATGTGAAAATAACTGAACCTAGAAGAAGTAAGAGAGCTAAGATATCTGAAGACGTTAGAAGTGACTTTATTACTTACAACATGGAGGATGATCCTGTAACCTTCCAACAAGCTATAACTTTATCAGAAGTAAATTTTTTGAAGGAGTCTATTAATAGTGAAATTCAATCCATTGTCTCTAATGAGATATGGAAATTGATCGATTTATCTCTTAGGTGTATAAATGTTGGATGTAAACGAATTTTTAAGAAAAACAACTGAATCCAGATGAAACAATTAATAAGTACAAGTAAAGGATTTACACAACGAGAATGAATAGATTATTTTGATACCTATTCACCTATTTCTTGTATAATTACAATTAGAATGCTTGTCGCACTGACATCTATATATAATAGCATCATACATCAAATGGATGTAAAAACTGCATTTTTACATGATGAACTTCAAAAGGAAATTTATATGGATTAACTAGAAGGTTTCATAATTCTAGGGAATAAAAGAAAGATGTGTAAACTTGTAAGTCATTGTATAAACTAAAACAAACTCCTAAGCAGTGACATGAAAAGTTTAATCAAATCATATTATCTTTTAACTTCAGTATTATTAATGAGCCTGATAAGTATGTCTGTTGCAAGAGTGTCAATGATGAATACATTATTCTATGCCTATATGTGAATAATATACTATTGTTTGGATTTAGCTTAAATATTATTAATGAAACAAAAGTATTCTTATGTAACAAGTTTGAAATGAAGGATATAAGTATTACAAATATGATTTTGGACTTAAAATCACTAGATTAGTTGGTATAATTCTCTTTCAGTCTCATTATATTGAGAAAACGTTGGAGAGATTCAATTATAATGCATGTAGATATATAAAAACCTCGTATGATTCTTCAAAACCTCTGTACAAGAATAAAAGTGGAATTCCTTTGCCTTGATTAAGATACTCACAGATCATTGATAATTTGATGTGTTTTGTAAATTACACAAAACCACATTTTATTTACAGTGTACAAGTTAAGTAAATACACAAGTTGTCTAAATAGAACCTTTAAATAGGCTATTATGTAATGATTATATGGATATCTGTTTCTTATTAAGATACTTCAATTACCATATATGGTATGACAACCACGTCTGATTAGGAGTAGGATTTTATCTCCCTATGTATATGTACTCAGTCTCCATCAATAAGATCATTCCAATTTCATATCTTTATTTTCCTCTAACATGTTATCAAAGCACTAGGTTTTCTCCGTTAAAAAAAAAACCTAACCCTAATTCTCTTTTCCCCATCACCCCACCCATTTCCCGCTGCCAGCCACTTCCGACCCCTCCTTGGCCATCGTCGGCCTTCCTAGGCCCTACATCTACGGCCCAGTAGCACCACAAACACTTACTCCCTCTTAGCGCAACTCCTCTGGCCTCTTCTCCTCCTCTATGGGGCTCCTTCGCCCCCTCAAGCCACCCGATGGACTTAGGTGACACTCCAGGACCTGTGCTCTCCTCCACCAGCCCCTCCTACCTGTGTAGCCAACTCCGCTAGCCTCTCCAGCCATCGGAAGTGGGAGGCTAGCAGTCTAACACCTACTTTGACCTCTCTCGTGTGCTGGTCTCTCCCTCTTCTTCACCAACGGGCTTCCTACACCCCCCCTCCCCTCCGATGACGTGAACAACCCTCATCATCGATTAGGGATGATTTGCTAGGCTGTCTCTTCTCTCTATCACTATTGTGGTCTTCTTTTATGTGATATTTTGCTGTCCCCTTTTGTTGTTATTTTTCCTTTTTCTACGTACTTTGCGTTTATGACCTCTTCCTCGGTTCCTAATTCTGATGATGCTATGCTGCGTATTCTTAGTGGTACATCTATCAAACTTGATGGCAAAAATTATCTCATATGGGTAAAGTCTATTCAGATTTTTCTAAGTACTCATAAAAAATAAAGTATATTACTCATGACCTTCCTTATCTCAAATCTACAGAGTATGATGACTGGCTGATTTTTTATTATGATATTATTACTTAACTGTTGGATAGTATGGAACCTCAAATCTCTCATTGTGTGGTCATACTTCCTACTGCCAAAACCATCTGGAAAACTTTGAAGGCCACTTATATTCAAGAGAAAAATACTACCCAAGTTGCTGAGATATATTACCAATTCTTCTCCCTACAGCAAGATGACCAGTTTGTTTAGGACTTATATACTTCTATTCGGGTTCTTCTCGATGAACTTGAAATCCTTCAACCTCTGATTCTTGATGTTCAGACTATGCGTCAATATCGAGAAAAATTTACAGTTGCAAAGTTTTTATCAACTCTTCATCCCGAACTCACCTCTCAGGTGCGTGGTCCGGTGATTCTGTTGCATCCTTGACATCTACCTTTTCTCATGTTCTGCTGGTTTCTACTAGAATTCCTACGATGCACAGCGATCAGTCTGCCTTAACTGTCTTTGGTCATGGTCGTGACTCCGACCGTAGATGGCACTATGATTCAGGAGGGGGACATGACGTCCGGTGGGGCAATCTAAAGTGTGAGCATTGTGGCCACACGAATCACTCCTCGTATCGTTGTTAGGCGAATTTCGACAAACTAGACTAGACAAATAGTGCTATCGAAGACAACTCTGCGCCTCCCACCAGATCCGATGACACTGTAACAATTTCTCAAGTAGAGCATACTCGTTTCCTTCGGTCCCAAACTACTCCAGTTGTTCAGACAATTATTGCTACACACGCTACTCCATCATGTACATCAGTATTGTTCACGACTTCTGGTGTCGACTGGGTGGTTGATTTAGATACGTCAAAGCATATGTCCAGTACTCGCCATCCTTTTTCTTCCATAACCACTTCTGTTTCCACACCTTCTATTATAGTTACTAATAAGACACGTTCACTTATCTACAGACAATGAAATGTGTCTTTATCCAATAATCTTACTCTACATGATGTTCTTTATGTACTTAATTTTCCTGTTAACTTATTTTCAATTAGTCAACTTACCAAAACCCATAACTATGTAGTTACCTTTTTTCCCACTTATCTTCTTATACAGGACCTACGGACTAGGAAACGGACTGACTCAAAACCTAAGCAAAATGATTTATACTGCCTCAGTGGTCGCACATCGCCTCCTACCTTTGCTTATACTACGTTCACAGTTGAGTCTTCTTTTTTGTGATATTACCGTCTTGGCCATTCTTCATTAGAAAAATTAAAAAGTCTTTCACCAGTGTCTGTATCTGTCAATAATTTTCAATGTGAGTCTTGTCAACTTGGGAAGCATCAACAATCCTCATATCCTGCACGTCAGGAAGGACAAAGTCGTGCTCCCATAAAATTAGTTCACTCTGATGTCTGGAGACTATGTCATATTGAGTTTATTCAGGACTTTCGGTATTTTATTGTCTTTATTGATGATTTTTCTAAAATGACTTGGGTTTATCTTCTTAAGAATCGCACTCAAGTGATCAATGTTATCAAAATATTTTTCAATGAAATAAAAACCCAATTCTCTGAATCATTGCGTGAGTTTCATACTGATAATGCTCTTAAATACATTCAACGTAATGCGTCTCTTATGTGTGAAGCTCAAGGGATTATCCATCAAACTTTGTGTCACTAGGATATCTCAACAAAACGATGAAATCGAACGCAAACACCATCATTTGTTGGATGTTACTAGAACACTCATGGTCCAAATGAAAGTTCCTTAGCAGCTATAGACTGATGCAGTTCTTACTACATGTCATCTTATAAATCTCCTGCCTTCCTCTGTTTACGGGAGTATTCTTTATTTTCTTTTATTTTCCCAGAATTCTCTTTTCTCTCTTCCTCTAAAGGTATTTGGGTGTGTGGTTTTTGTCCAAGATACTCGCCCGAATTTGGACAAACTCTCTCCAAGGTCTACTCGCTGCATGTTTGTTGGATATTCTCGTACTCAAAAGGATTATCGCTGCTATGACCCAATGAGTCGAAAGTATCTTGTCTCTGCAGATGTTACCTTCTTTAAGGACACTCCTTTCTCTTCCTCTCCAGTTTCCTCTTCTCTTCCCATTCCACTGAGTATTCCTATTGAAGAGCCTGTCCTACAACCAGCACCAGCACCTCCTACTGACCCTCCTTTACAAGTTTATTCGTAGCGACCACGACATCAAGAATAACCATTGACTCAAGGAATCCATCAATCAACCACCAATGAAGCAGGTCTAGCCTCTCTTGGCCCCAATCCTACACTCGATAACCCCTCTAAGCTTGACCTTCCTATTGTCCTCCAAAAAGGTACTCGTGGTACTATACATCCTCTTTCTCACTTAGTCACCTATGATCACCTATATCCTATATATTGGAACTTTGCCTTATTTTTGTCATCTGTTTCTATACCCAAAAATTATCAAGAAGTGTCCCAAATACCTAAATGAAAGATAACCATGGATGAAAAGATGTCTACCTTACAGTCTCGTGGGACATGGGACCTTGTCACTCCACCAGCAAATGCCGAGATTGTCAGTTGTCGCTGGGTATTTTCTGTTAAATACAATACTGATGGCACTATTGATCAGTATCAGGCTCGTCTTATGGCACAAGATTTCACACAAACATACAGAGTCGACTATTTTGAGACATTTTCTCCTATTGCCTAACTAAACTCCATCTGGATTCTGTTTTCAATTACGGTCAACCAACAGTGGCCAATGTACCAACTACAAGTTCAAAACACCTTTCTTTATGGTGATCTGCACAAGGAAGTTTTTATGAAGCAACCTTCTGAGTATGTTGCTCAAGGGGAAACATGTGTATGTAAGCTCATGAAAGCCATTTATAACCTTAAGCAGAGTCCTCGTGCATGATTCAACAAATTCAATAAGTTTGTGATGCAAATTGGTTTTCAAATGTGCAACTTTGAAAACACCTTTATGGTGATCTGCTCGAGGAAGTTTTTATGAAGCAACCTTCTGAGTATGTTACTCAAGGGGAAACATGTGTATGTAAGCTCAAGAAAGCCATCTATGACCTTAAGCAGAGTCCTCGTGCATGGTTCAATAAATTCAATAAGATTGTGATGTAAATTGGTTTTCAAATGTGCAACTTTGATCGATCGGTATTTATTAGGCAAAGATCCACAGGCTATGTTATTTTGACAGTTTATGTGGACGATATTTTAATCATTAGCAGTGACAAAGCAGGTTTTGATGAGAGTAGGACTTTTCCAAAAAAACACTTCGTAACAAAAGACCTGGGCAGACCTAGATACTTCCTAGGAAAAGAGATTACTCATGCTAAAGATGAAATAATCTTGTCTCAAAAAAAGTATGCGCTCGATTTGCTAGAGGAAGCAAACATGCTTGGTTGTAAACCATCTAGCTCTCCAATCAACTCCAGCGTAGATTTGTAGGACACGTCTTCTACGACTCTTAGGGATGCAAGACGATACAGGCGTCTAATTTAAAAGTTGATATACCTCACAGTGAGACGCCCAGATATCATATTTGCAGTTATCTTGGTTAGTCAATTCATGCATCAGTCAGGGGAGATACACTGGAAAGCATCTTCACATATACAGTCCTACCTGAAGAGCGCTCCTGGCCAAGGTCTTCGATATAGTCGTCATGGTCATCTAGATGTCTCTAGCTATTCAGACCCAAGATATGCAGGTGATCGAGAAGACAAGAAGTCAACATCTGGGTATTGTACCTTTATAGGAAATAACTTGATTATCTAGAGAAGCAAGAAACAAAATATCGTGTCTTACACAAACGTAAAGGCAGAGTGTAAAGCCATGGTACAAACAACGTGCGAAATGATATGGATTAGATCTTTTCTGACTGAGATTGGTTTTCCTCTCAAAATAGCAATGCCTATATTCTGTAACAACCAGACAATCATTTACATTGCTAATAATCATGTGTTTCACAAGAGAACAAAGCACATCGAGATGAACTATCATTTCGTGCAGGATGCTGTTATGAGTGGATGGATCATTACTTCTTTCACTACTTCCTCTACTCAGCTAACAGACGTGTTTACCAAGGTTGTAGCTGTAGGTTAGTTGAAGTTTTTTTGTAACAAACTAGGCATAATAGATTTATATGCTTCAACTTGAGGAGTGTTAAAATTGTTAAATGGGATATTATGTAATGGTTATATGGATATCTGTTTCTTATTAGGATACCCCAATTACCATATATGGTATGACAACCAAGTCTGATTAGGAGTAGGATTTTATCTCCCTATATATATGTACTCAGTCTTCATCAATAAGATTATTACAGTTTCATATATTTGTTTAACTAGATAACACATGTACTGGTATATAGCATTTGGGCATTACATACTCCTTTCTCCCTTCATCTCCATTTATCTTTGTAAGAGGTGACGATAAATAACTTGATTACCTGAAGAAGCAAGAAACAAAATATCGTGTCTCGCACATAGAATCAAAAGTCGGTGCGTGTCGACGAAATATCACCGACACGTATCGGTGGCTGAAGGGAGGGAAACGACATATTAGGGTATGTCGCGGCTTACCTCTTGTCGAGCGATATTTCGAGCCGTGTCGTAACATCCCTGTATGTCGGTGGAGGTTTGATGTTTTTTGCCGTTCAATTTCACGTGTCGACCGACACATCTTCGCCACAAGCTGATACGAACGACATGACTTTAAAAGCATCGCATCACCTTCGTCGATTCTCCTATCTTCTCTTCGGCAGTCGTCCAGCCGACGCTGAAGCCATATGCCCTTACCTGCCTCATACGCCTTCGCCGTCACGTCCTGTGTCGTCCTTCTTCGCCGTCCAACGTCGTCTCCCCCTCCTATGCCGTCTGCCCTCCTACATCGTCCCCCCTCTTACGCCGATCCGCCCTCCTACGTCGTCCGCCCCGTCGATCTCGCTGCATCTGCCGCACACTCGCAACCAGGTGTCTTCGTCGATCTCGTTGCATCTCGCCTGCAACCAGGTGTTCTTTTTTTTGGGTAAAGACGAGTATAGATATGAGATACATGCCTTGTGACTTTATTATTCATTATCATACTTGATCATGTAATTTTTTAGGTTATTATTATTCATTATCATGTGTCCAGTCATCACATGAGATATATGTCATGATAATATTATTATTAAATTTAATAAAATAGATTATATTACATTCTATTTAATATATGGCATGTGAATATTATTATTATTAAGTTTTTTTTAATATATGACATTCTGTTTAAGATATGCATGCGAATATTATTATTATTAAGTTTTATTTTTTTTTAATATATGACATTCTCTCTTTTTTGTCCTTTCTTGTAAAATAGGTTTTAATAATAGTTATTAACTTATGTTATGTTATTAAGTCATGTTATGTTAAAAAATATTATGTTATGTTATGTTATTAATTATTAAGTTTTTTGGGTTATTATTATTCATTATCATGTGTCGAGTCATCACATAAGATATATGTCATGATAATATTATTATTAAATTTGGTAAAATAGATTATATTGCATTCTATTTAATATATGACATGTGAATATTATTATCATTAAGTTTTTTTTAATATATGACATTCTGTTTAAGATATGCATGTGAATATTATTATTATTAAGTTTTATTTATTTTTTTAATATATGGCATTCTATTTTTTCTTGTCCTTTCTTGTAAAATAGGTTTTA
>JAMKQA010002979.1:0-19756 GCA_024699735.1 Posidonia australis
GTTTTCTTTTTGGAAATCCTCTTTTCCTTTTTATTTGAAACCTCATTCACTTTTCTTTACTGTTTGAAATCACTTGGGATCCTGAGCCCAAGTCTAAACTTTTTTCTTCAAAACCCATCTTTCTTTCCATTTCAAAACATTTGGAAATTCATTTCAAAACCACATTCTCTTTCAGAAACACACATTTTTCATTTTCTTTTAAAACCTTTGGAATTCATTTTCCAAATCATATCCTTTCCAATACTTGGTATTTCTTCCCAAAATCACATTTTCAAATTCACATTTCTGATCAGATCCAGCCAAAAACACAATGCCTCTAGGGCTTAAAACAAAATCATAAATACTGGCTGGCAACTGGTTAAAACATCATCATTATTTCATTTCAGGATTTTAGGACCATTTCATAAGTCCAATCCTGGTCAAACCACATTTCTTTTTCTTTATTCATTTCCACTTTTCTTTACTGTTGTTACCTTGATCAGGGGTAACCAGAGGTACAAGCAGTAGGCGAGAACATCCTTTCCCCTACCTTCCTGCACTGCCACGGTGAAATTCCTCGTGCGGGATGCCACCACCCCGGCCAACTGGCCTTACTTTCTTTTTCATGTATGCATAGGGATACGTCTTTGTCTGACGCCCCATCGGTGACCCTAACAACTAGGTCCAATGACCCAGGCTCAGCCTACACCGTCGGTGACCCGAACAACTAGGTTTAATAACTTAAGCTCAGCCTACACCGTCATGAGCTCAGTAACCCGAACAACTAGGTATCATGAACCAGGCTCAGCCTACATCGTCATGAGCTTGGTAACCCGAACAACTAGGTATCATGAGCCAGGCTCAGCCTACACAGTTTCAAGCTCGGATACCACAGTCGTGTCTGACAACTGGTTTCATTGGAGCCTCTTACTCCTACCACATTGTCGACACCAACTCCCGTGGTTCCTTAACACATTTTTAGTGTTCCATTTCAAAACTCTTTAAATTTTTCTTTTCAAAACCATTTTTTCCATTTCATTCTTTCCCATTGTAGGATTCCATTTCCATGCAACACTTGACCCTCCACTGGGGTCCCAACTCAAATCATCAAAACCATGCTTAAAATAATAAATTGGGTCTCATGCCCAAAAACCACACATAATCAGCCATTTTGTTCATTCACAGGGTCTAAACCCCAAAACCACACAAAATCCTCCTTTTTATTCATTTATGGGATCAAAACCCAAAACCATTCCCAAATTTATTTATTTGGGTTCTACATTCCTCTATGTCATTACATGGGGAAAACATCACTCACATATGCTCAACATACCCTTTTTAAAACCATTTATCATTCATTTAAATTCATATTTAAGCATATCAGGGTCAGGGCAAAAACGGCAGACTGGAACCAAGTTTAGCATACCAAAATTCCCTGTTTCGGTATACCGGAAGATTTCGATCTACTGAAACCTGAGATCCTGGCTTAATCTGTCAGGATTTTGGCATACTGAATTCAATTCGTCATACCGAAAACCTCGCAGATAGGGCACACCCCTGTTCCAAGCGACGAAAATCGCCCAATGTGGAAGTCCTGATCGGACCCCCCAAACACACATCATAAATCATCAATAAATCATGGGGTGTTGACCCTTGAGTCTACTCCAAAACCCCTCAGACCATTCCTCAATCCATCAACTATGTGATTTATACAAAAATCACAAAGGGGAAGAGCTCAGTGAAAAATACTGTAGCTTACACTCCAAATCACATTCAGTTCCACATATCTTCATCCTAACCGCATGATATCTATATTCACATGTAATACAACTTATTCTCATCATTTTCCTTATTTTTCTACAATTTTACATGCATGTTTGTCATTTACCTGCCATTTACTCATTACCCAAACAACAACATAACGAGGAAGGAACAGGGGTCACGTACATCTAATGGCGCCCCAGCGAACCTTCCCCCACTCCAGCGAGCCTCCTCGCGCCCCAGCAAAGCCTCCTCCATCGGCGGATCACACGAGCAGCTCCCACCTCCTCCTCGGTTGCGCACACGTCGTTCTTCCTCTCCCTCTTCCTCCTCGCGTCGCAGCTCACCTTCTTCCACTCGTCTCCGCCTCTCTTATCCCCTCCTCCTCCCGTATCACGCCAGCCACCCATCGCGTCGGAGGTGACGGCGAGGCACGGGTCGTTGGGTGGTGGTGGCACGGGCTGGTGGAGGGTGAAGGGGAAGAAGACGGGTGTGTGGTGAGCTCGTGAGTGAGAGAAGGAGAAAAAGAAAGAAAGAAAAGAGGAAGGAACGGACATGCAAATCGAGACAACTGTGCATCTCAAACCGGACTCCTCATTGGTCCATACATTCATTTGCATGTTGATAGTCCAGTTTTACATGATCCTACATCTTATAGGAGATTAATATATCTAACTGTTACCAGGCCAGATATCTCTTTTTCTGTTCAGTGTTTGAGTCAATTTTTGTCCAAGCCTACTCAATTGCACAATTAGGTTGCTTTTAGAGTCTTGAAATATTTGAAAGATTCTCTTGGACAAGGTTTGCTCTTTTTTACAATGAATTCACTTAAATTGAAAACATATTGTGATGTTAATTGGGCAAGATGTTCATCGACTAGAAGATTTGTTACTGGTTTCTGTATATTTCTTGATTTTTCTCTGATTTCTTGGAAATCAAAGAAACAAAGCACCATTTCAAAATTTTCTACTAAATCTGAATATAGATCAATGACGGCCACATCATGTGAAATTACTTGGTTGATTAATCTTCTTGCTAATTTTGGTGTCACATAAGCTCATCTAATTGATTTGTTCTGTAATAATACTTTTGCCATATATATTGTCAAAAATCCAGTTTATCATAAACGTACCAAACATATTGAATTAGATTGTCATTTAGTTCGTGAAAAGATTCAAAAAGGAAATCTTAGACCAAGTTTTGTTTCTTCTAAACAGTAGCTTGTTGATTTGTTTACAAAGCCTTTAGGAAAATATATTTTTGGTTTTTTGTTTTATGCAAATTGGGAGTTATTGACATATACTTTCGAGTTTGAGGAGAAGTGTTTAATATATGTATGGTCTAGTTTTTTTTTACTTGTTTGTTTTCCTTTTACTTGTATACTGGATACATACAGATCCTCTGGACTTTGCCTCTAGTGTATTCATATATATTTGACTCCAGCCATCATATATAGATGTGGAGATTTTTTTTCTTCAATAATACATCTCTATTTTCCCAGGAAGAACTTTCTATTGGTGGCCTTGCTTTTATCAAAACCTACACCTATATAAAAAAAAATTTGGTGGCCATCATATTTGTGATGCTTTAATCTTTTTCAAAAAATTGGGTAGTCGTTCTTTTTTTTTTTTTTTTTTTTGCAATGCTATAGTTTCATTTAGATCTTATCATTCTTATTTTACTTACAAGTTTGGCTAGAAAGTACATAAGCTTCGGAAGTACGTCTTCATTCACCCAGAGGTGCAAATCACATGGTACGACTAGTTATTAAAAGAAGGAGAGGGATTGTGGTGGTTTTCTTGCTGGCTGTGACTGTTTTCTGTAGTATTCCAATGAGAGTGCTTAGCCAAGATGCGGCTGTTAAACATGTGCTAGTGTGCTGTCCTCGGCTGCTTTATCCTTCTATGTTGGATTCCTTTTCCAAGATTATGCTGATTGATGACTTTATTCTAGTATCCAACCGTATGCATCTTTGTTAATTAGACTTATCAATTAAATCATGTCGTGTATTTTATTGTGTCAAGTTTATTGTATTATTGTCTATTATTTGTTCGTTAATATTTATTATATTTTAGAAAAATTATATTTAATTATTAATAATACATATATAGAATATATTTTTATTCATGCTTAATAATCCATTATCTATGTTAAATATGTATTAATTAGATTTAGTTTCAGATAATAATCGTACCTAATCATGTTAAAATAAAATTATGTTCATTAATTATAAATCATATAAATATTTTAAAATAATTTAAAAAATTATTACTAAATTTTACCATATTGTTGTGTTATATCGTGTCATTTTGTATATTCATATGGTGTCAAAAATTAACGGGTCTACCATCAATTGGGCTCATTCATGTTAACTAAAATGCATGCTTATTGATCTAAAACGATTACACATGATGCAACTCATTCATTTAACATGCAGATTGAGATCAGGTCCTGTCTGAACTCGACACGGAATTTCACTTCAAACAACCACGAAAGTTTCTAAGATTTGAATGCAGGCCTTTTTTTCTACAACTTGGAAATCTTTCACTGCCACACCATCATTCATCCATTCATTCATTGATTCCCTTTGTAGTTTTGTTACTTATAGTTGCGATGGCTACAGAATAACTGGATGTCCTCAAGTCTGCAGCCTGCAGCTTTTGTTGCATGCCATTCTCAGAGGGATCGGTGGATCGGAGAACTTGCCACCGGATATCTGATCAAACACCCATTTGTTGGCAGCCTCCGTGTAATGAACTCCATCCCAAATGATCCTCTTCCTCGGCTCCTCGCACGATTTCCCAACAAGAACCTCCGTCCCGTTCACCATGATCACAGTACTCCCACAACCGAAATGCTGGTTGTAGTTGTACTTGCCGCCGTGCCCGCAACAAGCCTTCAGGGGATGATCGAATCCTACAAGATTTGAAGTATATACATCAAGTCAGTACGTACACATCAATGGCCAGGCTACATGATGGAGGTCTTACCGTACTTGCTGGCTTGGCTTATCAGCATGTACTTCACGGAATACACATCGACGTACACGAAGTTTGCCGATGGGAAATCCCTCCTGAGCTGGTACACTGCCTCCTTGAGCTTCGAGTTGTAAAGCTGTGCTACTTGATTGAATTGAGCTCCGCAGCCGAAGCGATCCACCTGCGACGCCGTAATCGGCACGCGATCGATGACATACGGGAGGCAGCCAAAGGGGCCAGTGTTGTGGATCCAAAACGTCCTCCCACCCTGCCCATATATGATCTGCAAGAAATAACAGGCGAAACTGTTGGATGTGCATGTCTATGCATCTTTCCGCATTACACGTTAATTCTTCTTTACCTTAACCACGACGAGGAACTTGTCGACGACGTCTGGGATGAAGGCTTTCACTTCCTCGGTGGTCATGTTGAGAAAATACCCTGCAGTGAGGTCATTCTGTCCGATGTCGAACGTGTACAATGCATTAGAGAAAACGTCGACCTCCTTGGGCAACAGTTCCTGAAAGACTCCTCCTGCGGGGTACACAATTCCATATGCACGGGTCCATGAGAGTGTCCATTGTGCTCTCGTGGGTAAGAAAAGAGAATACATACAAAAGGAATTTGGGCGTTTGATATCATCCATACATCACATACCTAATCGCACGGAAATTGAGAAGGATCTAGATTTGAACTGAGAAAATTGCCAGGACTGGACGTCCAGAGAGAACGGGCTGAAACCACTCTGGAACAAAGTCGTGTTCTGTCTTCGGACCGTCGAGCCGGCGGTGGCAAAGTTCGCGCCGTGGCTGAAGTTGGTCCCGACGGAGTCCAGGTATGCACTGATGTGTGGAAGCCCAACGCTCTCAGCTAAGATAATTTAGTATGACAGACAGACAACGTGTCAATTACTAGATGGTCTATGATTATGAATAAACTTGCTATCAATACTGCAATCGATCGTGTGTTTGTATATATAACGCATGTCAAGAAACGAACGAGAGGGTACAGCGCATCTGGGAATATTGATGCAAGACTAAAGGTGATGAGGAAGTGTGGTATGCCTTTTCTTTCAAGCCTGAAGAAATCGACAAAAATCGGAAGTATTAAATGCAGCAGTGATGCTTCCACAAAAGAAATCACTGTGCCTGATCACCGTCCCCTCCTGGGGGGGGGGGGGCGTAATTGCGAGGGCAGCTGGCAGGATAATTGATATATGCATGTAACACTATACCAAGTAATTGTAAAAGCTTTTCCTTTCTCATCCTCCTTATACATCGAACATCACATCATATAAAGGTTTGATTTGATTGATTGACGTTTCATCCCCCACTGTCCTTTTTTCTTTCTTCCTTCTTTATGAGATAGTGCTCTTGTTAGTTTTTTTTTTTTTTTTGAGAGTGGTGACTGGTGATTGATTATTATCGTTGAATGTTGGTGGAGATTATAAAATTATTGTTCTTTTGTCAACTATAGTAGTGCAATTAGATAGCTGAGTTGCGTCTTACAATTAGGACGTATGTTTGGCCAATAGGATCTTAATTTGTATAGATTAATTTCCTGAATATACATCAATTATCGTTATGAACTTAATTTTCTTCAAGTCTTCCCAGGACTTCCTTCCATAATGTACATTATCTAAACCAATGTTTAAGACTAAGATAAAACCAACAAAAATTATTAGACACACAAAAAAACAACAGAAAATTTAAAAAAAAAAACATTGTGATATGGCTTTTTCCTTTTTTTTTGGGAAAGGGTAAACAATGTGATATGTTGGAAAGTAAGTTTATGATTTGGATGTTGAAGTTAGGCCCTAGCACAAGATCTGGAAGTTGCTGGGAGTCGTATTCACGGAACTGATGTTTACTGCATTTTCCACCTTACATATATGTTTACACTTTTACGGCTCCCATCTAAACCTTTTGCAACCCAAAAGAATTTGGATTTACAGATATTGAGGTGTCACATAAGCAACACGAAGTGCTGATGCAGTGGTTGGGATCTTAGAGAGAGAAAATCTAAACCTTATCAACATATATAAACATCTCCTTGATCACAGTGAGCAGAGGAAGAGAGAACGACTAGAAACATGAACCATGCAAGATCACAAGTACATACGAAGGAATCTGTTACGAACCGATGAAGTCGATGATAAGCCGGCCGTCCGAATACCTCCCCGCCGGCCTCCCAAAGAACGTCTCGCCGTTGGGCGGAGGTGCCGGCCCGAATGCTGCCGACAGCCCACCGGTGTCGGAATTTGAGTCCCCGAAGTTGAATACCGCCGGGTAGTCGCAATGCGGAGGCCCGGCCACCGTCACATCCATTTGAGCAGCAACGCTGAGCACAAAGAAGGCAACGAAGACTCCCATGTTGAAGGGCGAGCCAGAACTATGGAAGGCTTGTGTATGGAAGGCGAGGTGAAAAGGTGATGGATGAGTAGATGGAGACACCAAGCCAAACTGTGATATATTTATCACCACCATTGGATTATTTGTAGGACCCTCTTTGTCGCCCACTATATTTTAGGCATTAGGAGTGCAAATAGATATCGAATATCTTTCTTGTATTTTTGTTCGCATCTTTTTTTTTGGAAGATATAGATTATCCAAGTCAATTATGGATATAGATATAGATATTATTTTTCAAATTTATTATAATATCTATTTATTTATATTATTTTTGTATTATATAGATATATTCTTGAATGGATTGTAATATATATATCTTTAATGACAATAGTTATAATTTATTATAATTAGTTATGTAAAGTATATTCATTTACATATGTATGAAGTTTTAGATATAATTTTTTTTTTGATATTTTATTATATTTATTTTTTTTATCTGTATTGTATTCATATTTCTATCTATTTTTTTTTAAAGATATAAATATATATATTTCTGTACTCTAAAATTAAATATAAATATTATAACACTCCTATTCGTACAGAATGTGATACTTTTGCACCTTAACTGGCATGCATGCATCATTCGGCATTTAACTATGTCTTTACGACGCGTGTATGTTGCGGTGTTTTGAGTTGATCGGCTGTTTTGGAGCTGCATGTTGCCCGTGATTTTGAAATAAATGGTGGTGAGTGGACTGAACAACCGGAACCCGTGAGGTTTTGGGACCCCTTAGCTAAAGCAGCAGCACTACTACAACAAAGAGTGGCGTTGATTTATTCAGGGATGGTCACTTCAGCCGTAGCTTTTCTTCTTAGTGATCAATATATATATATATTTTTATGTGTATAAATTCATGTACATCATTATCACATCACATGCTAAACATGAGTAACATGCACTGTGGCTAGTGGGTACAGAGAATGCGGAGACAGATCTTTGTCGGTGAAGGATCTTAGTAACTCCACAGCTACTTGGAGCGAACTGCATAACAAGTTGAAGAAAGTAGGATGTCAATCCATGACTTTTACATGAAGGGAAAATAAGAAGCGCAAGAACATCCTCGTGTGCTTATGAGAGGATGTGGGTATTTCACAATTACGAAATTGCAGAGAAGAAAAGGAGGAGGATCACTTTTTTTTTTTTTTTTTTTTTGATATCGATATGTATATATTTTGTCCTTACGGTCTGTGAGATTCGAACTTGAAAACGAGGCAGAAGTTTCACTCCTCCTGATCAACTACACCATGATAGTTGATTAAAGGAGGATGATGTCTTTCTATAAAAGTGTCGAAAGATGCAGAATGATTAAGGTAGGCCAAGTTGGAGCCTACCTAACTGCCCTTTTCTTCTCGGAGTGAATTAAAGGTGGTGGTTAAGAAAAACACATGGTCTGTTAAAGACACAGTGGATGGCTTCTATTCTACTAATTTGGTGGCTTTGATTAAGTCACATTAAGTTTGCAGGTGGCCTCTTCAAATTTTGGTTGAACATGTGGTATTTGGTAATTATTATTCCCACCCGTAGCGTTGTCGGAATCGATTTTTGGTCAAAAAGCAATGACAAACGGTTAAAAAAAACTTGTTCCAACGTTTAATGTTGAAAAAATCAACTGCTATGGTGCAGTTGGTTAAGGAGAGTGGAACTCACACCTTCCTTCCAGGTTCGAATCTTACGAACTACAGGGAGAAAAAATATATATCTACCGATTTCAAAACGCTTAATGTTGAAAAGAAAGAAACATTGGTGTTTCCAAAAATAAGAGAAGAGTTGATTCCTACAAACGTTATAGGGAAGTGCTGATATTATCCTCCAAGAGTTGATTATATTACAAAATAACCTAATGAAAATTAGGTTTGCTGCCATTGATCAAAATCTCTCTTTTTTTTCCCTCCACAGAGTCATTTGAAACCTTCACCACTCTTGTTGTACTCTTGTTATATTTTTATTGTATTCTTGTTATACTCTAGTTTTTGTATTCTTCTTATATACTCTTGTTATACTCTTATTGGCTTCTTTTTTTGTTATACTGTCGTTGTTTTTGATTTGTGGATCTTGTGATTGACGATTTTTATATTTTTGTGGAACTTCGTTGTATTCTTGTTATATTCTTGTTATTCACTTGTTATGTTCTTGTTGTACTCTTGTTATCCTCTTACTAGTTTTTTTTATTGCTATACTCTTCTTGTTATCCAGTTGTTCTCAACTTGTTGTAACATTCATTATTAGCATTGTCTGTTCATCGTTTGATATGTTCATTTGATCTTATCTTTTATACATGTTTCTATTGTTGATTCATCTTTTATATATATTTGTTTCTATATTTGTTCATTCATCTTTTAAATAATTACTTGTGGTTTTTAAATAAACAAATATTTTATTTGCAGCTTCCCAATGTTTCTTATTAGGTTTTATAGTATATCTATTCAAGATATTTACTGTACATACAATATCAGATCTTGTGTGATTAGTAAGATATATGAGTCTGCCAATAATTTGAGCATATATAGATTAAGCTATAGGAGAACCGTCATGTTTATGGAATTTTAATACCACATTAATAGGACTACAAGCAGGCTTAATATCAGAGAAATTGAATTTCTTAATTAAAATTTCAACATAATGTGTTTACAACGAAGCAATTCCACTTGAAGTTCTAATGTTTTTGATTCTTAGATTCACATCAACTTATCCTAAATCTTTTGTATAAAAGTTTTTGGACAAATAACTTTTAGTCTCCTAAATTGCATTTAAATCAGAACTAAATATAAGTATATCATCTACATAGAGATACAAAATTACACATTTATCAACAATCATTGTGCTATATACACATCTATTATGATCGTTGATGGTAAATCTAGCAGAAGTGATGACTTTATCAAACGTTTTGGAGTTTGTTTTAATCTATATAAAGATTTAATTAATTTACGCACTTTATGCTCTTGATCACTAACTATAAACCCTTCTAGTTGATTCATATAGATTTCTTCTTCTAAATACTTATTTAAAAATGTAATTTTTACATCTATTTGGTGGATTTCAAGATTATATATAGAGGCCAAAGTCAGAAGTACTCTAACAGTGGAAAGTTTGGTTATAAGAGAATAAGTGTCAAAATAGTCTATTCCTTTTTTTTTTTGAAAAAATCCCTTAACTACTAACCTAGCTTTATATTTCTCAATGGAGTCATTTGGTGCTAATTTTTTTTCTTAAAGATCCATTTACAGCCAATTGTTTTGCTACCGTTAGGTAAATCACTTTATACTCATGTATGATTTATCATTATTCATTCCATTTTAAAATTTATAGTTTTTTTTCTAATATAGGGCACTTTTAGAATTAATGACTTCATTATATGTTTTAGGATCATCTTTAACTAGATATATTATGAAATCATCATCTAGATCTTTCTTTTTTATTAGTCTTTTACTTTTCTTTATCTTTGGTTTTTGTTAAATTTCAAATCTTTTAATAAAAGATACATTAGAGTCTATAGAACCAAGTTGATTAGATTTTTATTTTATAGGAAAAAAGTTTTTAAAGAACATAGTTTCTCTTTATTTAACAATTACATTTGTTGAAATTTCACTTATATCAAATTTTATTATCAAGAATTTGTACACATAATGATTGTTTGCATATCCTAAGAAAATACCATCCACAATTTTTAAACCAAGTTTCCTTTTCTTATTATCGGGAACCCCAACCTTGGTAAGATAACCCCAAACTTTAAGAGTTTTAAGATTAGGTTTTAGTTTATGCTATATTTCATATGGTATTAATTTTTTTCTTTTTTGTGGTATCGTATTAAGAATTGCACATGAAGTTAAAAGTGCTTTACCACACCAATGTTTAGTCAATCCTCACATTATTAACATAGAATTTATCATGTTGGTTAATATTTTGTTTTTCCTTTCGGCAATATCGTTAGATTGAGGTGGATATGGTGAAATTAATTGATGTATGATTCCAAAATCTTCACAATTTTTGAATCTCAGTTGAAATATATTCTCCTTCCCTATTTTATTTCACTTTCTTTATTAATTTTCCTATTTTTCTTTCTACTATAGCTTTGTAAATTAAATTTTTTTCCATAACATCATCTTTATATTTCATAAGATATACATGACAACATCTGAAAAAATCATCTATAATAGTTATGAAGTACCTTTTACCTCATTTAGTTAATTCACCGTTCATTTCACATTTATCAGTGTGAATTAATTCTAATAACTCAATTTTTCTATATTGAATTTACTTAAATGGTTTTTTTTAGGTTGCTTAACTTCAACACATATTTGACATGTCTCATGTATGTCATTTTGAAGTTGGAATTAACTCTAAATTCATCATTCTTCTCATACAATCATTATTAACATGTCCTAATCTTTCAAAGACCACATGTATTTGATATGGAAGTAAGAAACAGAAGATGAAGCTTATTCCTAGAATCCTTGTTATAGGAGAAACTAAGAAGTAAAAGAGTCCAATCTTTTGCGACTTTGACATGGTGACAATATTGTAGAAAACATAGAAAAAATTTATGTCCGTTATAGTTTACACCAAGGCTCTTTTGAATAAATTTAGGTATTAAAATCTCAAAATATGGTATAAGTTTCACAACACTAACAAGAATGGGAATAATGAAAATAAATGTGTCCATTATTCAAAGGCAAAAGTAAATTAACTATAGAAGAAATATCTCAGTACAGAATGTGTTAATGGTAACAATGAATTAAATATTAAAAAACATTTACTCAATAGCAAGGCATCGCTATAACCTATTAACCTTGCAGTAAGCAATCATTATAATACTTTTCCATGAAAAAGGTAAATAGTTGCAACACAAATATTCATGATATTCTAACCAAAAGTTAGAGATGTGATTTAAGTATTTAACCAAATAATTTAACAAGTATTTGTCCAAGACATGATTAAGTAAAATTACAATTCCTCACACCACAAATGTTATCACCTTGCTGTATTCATGATAGATAGCAAATAAAAGTTATAAGTAGGGTCAGGGAAAAAAGATTAACACAACATATGCAAGTCCTATACATGTATGATATGTGTAAACTTGAGAACATTGGTTAATATAAAATTCTATGAACTTGTAATATTCTGAAATATGTATCACAAGTACATTACATCGTCCAACAATAAAGCGTCAATTTAATACCTAGAAGAGAAAAAACACAGTTTCATACAATACATACAAAAGGCCATGTAACAAATTTCCCACTAATAAAATAAGAGCACACAACATGCCATCAACAATCGCTAAGAAATTGCAGACATCAACAATCACAATTTATTGGGAGGAGTATAAATTTCTGGTAAAGATGTAACTATAATTCAACAATATAAGTGTAGCTAAACAAATATAAACCAGTGACAAATATGAACGATAAAATATATGTAGGTTGATTTGGAAATATTAAACAAAATATTAAATATATTACTGGTTCTAAATCATAAATCAAAATAAAATACATTAAATGAAAGTTGTAGGCAAATACATACAAAATTTAATTGCCCACTAACTAATTAAAATAATTTTAACATCAGTGGAATAAAATCCGTAAATGAGGATAAAAACTAAACGTTAAGCTTCCTATAGAGAAGCAAAAAATCCATTTGTAAATATAATATCCGAAATTTTTGTAGATAAAATAAAACCATGTTATTCACCTAAATTTCTTTATTCTTAAACATTACTTATTCTTATTTTATTTTAATCCTAAATCTATATAGGTATCACAAGGATTATTTTCTTCTTTAAGATTATTAGAAATTTTAGGCAAATATTAACAATAATATGATCAAATAAAGAATGATATGAACAAAATCACGAATAATTAAACAGAAAGAGAAGAAACAAGAAAGATTTTAGCTTTGGCGAAGCGAGATGGATCTCTTAACTTGAAAAAGAAAATCCACTCTCATGCATAAGGATTTTCTGGTTCCTTTCCAAGGATACGACGTTGAGATCTTTAAAGGTGTATGTTTTTGAGATCTTCGAATCATACTATAGTATTGTAGTCAGAGATAAAAAAGAATGGAAGAAGAAGAAACAAAAGAGATTTTTTCCCTTATTTTTTTTAAAACACAATACGGAAATATATGAAGGAGAGAAGACTTGTGGTCGACACAATTCCCAACAATATAATCATATATAATGATAGAGTAAATGATATATTAAAATGTATTAAAATAAATTTTGAATTTGACAATTAATGTCAAAACCATTTTCGACAGTTTGTGCATGGGCACTTGAAATAATATGTCTAAAGGACTCATTTTTGGAAACACCTAGACATATTATTGAATATTGTGGAGGCAAGTGTTATCTAATTTTTAAAGATTGTATTGGTACACTTGATGAGACTTATATCCATGTAATAGTAAATAAAAGGGAATAGACAGCTTTTCGAAGTAGATGGGATGAAAAAACTTGTAAACAAAATATGTTAAGTGTGTGTGATTTTCACATGCACTTGCACATTTGTATGTGCTGAATGAAAAAGCAATGCACATGCTTTCAAAGTCCTTAATCATGCAACATACAACCCAATACATAATTTTCTAATACTACCAAATGGTTAGTGTTTGCTTCCCAAATATCCTAATATTATATTCAAAATATTTATAGAAAAATAAATGGCTGAGCAATGTGGTGTGTTTAACCTAGAAAAATATAATGTTGTGGATGCTAGGTTTCCAAATAAGAAGGGTTTTCTAGTATCTTATAGGAACATAAGATATCACATCTCTGAGTTCTAGAATGTTCCACCAAGGGGGAGCAATGAGCTATTTAAAAACTTTCATTCTTCATTACGGAATGTAATTGAGTGTACTTTTGGCATTCCCAAAAAAAGTGGAGGTTCTTACATAATACGTCACAATATTCATTCCAAATCAAGTGAAAATAGTTGTAGCTACAATAGCAATCTACAACTTTATTGTAGAACAAAGAATGCAAGATGAGCTTTTACAAGCTACCATTGATGAAGAAATGGACAAGTTGATGAAAATGTAGAACAAGATGTTGTTGATGAGGGTGAGATGGGAGTCGTGCGTGACTTTATCAGAAATCAATTCATGTTAAGTAGAAATATGCTTTAGGATGTTATTAATTCATTTTTATTTATGTTGTATTCGATATGAGTTTAAACAATTTTCTTGCTAATATGACTCTATTTGCTTGTTTGTTATTGTGTTGTTAATATGACTCTGTTCGATATTGTTGTATTTGTGATGACATTAATCATGTGTGTTTCTTTTAAAATGTTTCTATCTCAATACTTTTATTATTGAAATAATTTTCAATATCCTATGATTTAATACTTGTGCAATTCTAGATGATTCATGAAATTCTAGCCAAGGTCAAAAAGAATGGCAAGGGTAAGGGAAAAGTTGCTATTGATGATAATGATAGGGAGAAGGTGATAAAAGGCAAATGGGATGATGCAAAGCATAGAATATGTCTCATCATATGTTTGGAAGAGGCAAAAATAGGAAAAAAATTACAACTTTAGATGTAGAAGGATATGATAATCTGATAAAAAATTTAAGGAAAGAACTAAAGTTCGATACAGTCATGCTCAATTTAAGGATCATTGGAACATGATTAAGAAAGAATGGCAGTGTTGGGCTGCTTTGAAAAAAGAAACTAAAGGAGGAGATGGGGAATTGGTTGCTTAAGATGATGAGTGGTGGTCCTTATTTGCGAAGGTAATAAGATTTGAAATTTTTTCTTTGATGTGTATGTATTTTATTTATGATTAATGTTGTGGGGACCTTCTAATTACACTTATTGTAACAATTTATAACGATTCTATTTCTTAGACAGCATTTAGACCAGATATTTAATCTGAAATCTGGGTGTGTTAGACGTTGGAAATGATGTGTCTAATATTAGATGCAAGAAATCCCATATCTTAAGCGTGGAATATTGATTTCTAGCCTTATAAGTGTTGAAAGCAGAATATGATGCGTCCTACGTAGGACGCATGCTTGGCCACATATAACGCTATGAATTTTGCTGCTACCTATATATAGTGCAAGTTAGTGAGTCTTCAAGGAGATTTCTTCCCTCCGCCCTCCTTCGTCCCCTGGCTTGGGGCTTGGTGTGGGGTTGTCTCCAATGATCTTCTAGGTGCATGGGAGCTTAAAAGAGAGAAAGAGGTGAGATAAGAATGTTTTTGGGCTAAAGCTTCCTTCTTCTTCTTCTTCTTCATCATCATCTTCTTCTCCTCCTCCTCCTCCTCATTTGGGTGGTGTAGATATCCCATTTTTGCGTTTCCTAGAGTTCATCTAGGATAGAAACCCTTGAGGCATCCCAGATCATGTGGCTAAGGATCTCTAACCATTTTTTCATATTTTCCCATGGAATTTCTGAAGTTTTCTGGGTTTTATTGCATCTCTATGGAATAAGATAAAAGACAGGAGGTAAACTGTAAAAGACCAAGATGTTGCTATCGTGACAGACGATGAGTCTAGACGCTAGCTCAAGAGGCGACATACTTGTTGCCAGTCTGATAGGCAACAAGATGTCAAGGCACATAAGCAAAAGGTGACTGTAATCTTGGGCCTTTTCTCACATATGATTTGTCATCACAGGCCTTAATATGACATATGGGATATTTATAAACATTACCATGATTTTCCCATAATTATTATAGTTTCTATAATTTTCTAACATTTAAATATCTACACATATCATATAAATCATTATAAATGCCAAATAATTCCAAAAAATTATTGAAATTCAAATGACTTGATAATTAAGATCACTTATCTTTATTTTTACCAAAAATGATATTTTATGATAAGTTATCACATTTTAATGTTATAGCTTATATTTAATTGAAAATAATGCCAAGAAAGTAAAGATAAAATCAAAAAATCAAGATAATTACGAATCTAAACTAAATTAGATTTATCTTTGATTTTGATTGATTTTTCTCGTAATTATTAAAGATTTGATTTTCAAATCCAATTTACTAAACATTTTAAGTGGATTTTGAATTTGAAAATTAATTTAAAATATCTTTCAATTATGAGTATGATTTTTAAGGATTGATTTAGTCAATATTTGATAATAGATTCGTAATAGATATTGTATGATCTTGATTTTCAAAATTATGCCTTTATAGTAGCTCGTTGCCACATGGACTGGCGACTTGCTGACGTGGTAGATTTCGTGCCATTCGGCCGTTGATTCACCGCATGCGTTGAATCCAAGATTCTGCCTCGTCGCCTGTACGGGCAGCGTCTCAAAGATTTTGTCGCCTGTCCTATAGGCGATGAGCTTTATAAGGGATTTTTTGCTATATTTGGCAAGTTTAATCCCGACCATTGATCTCTCACTCATCATTGACGAGATCTTGAGCCCCCAAACACTATAAATTAACTC
Organism: Posidonia australis; assembly: GCA_024699735.1. Taxonomy (NCBI): domain Eukaryota; kingdom Viridiplantae; phylum Streptophyta; class Magnoliopsida; order Alismatales; family Posidoniaceae; genus Posidonia; species Posidonia australis. The sequence goes on from JAMKQA010002979.1 coordinate 16,552, forward strand.
CTAGGTCAAGAGTTTGAGGGGAGAGACAATTCAAAAATTCTAAGGAGCCACTTGCAAATCCTAGGAGAGAATCCTAAGAGAAAGAGAGAGCTTTTTAGCCCCTCCACCATGTCCAAATCCCTAGAAGCTTAGATCCACTAAAGATCCAACCTCTTTTTTGAAGCCATAGTGCATCTTCGAAGCTCCGTTAGGCCTCTACTTCCTCCAACCCCCATGCCAAGGCACCAAGGGTGAATGAACTATCTTCCTTTTTTCATTATTTTATCATAAAAAAACTTGTATATATTATTAGCCCATGGCATATGCATGCAGGGAACCATCCCCTGGTTAGTATTTAGTTACATATTTATGTTTTCTATTGTTTATTTTTGTTAGTCTTACTACACCTAGTCTAATCTAAATTTTCTTTGTTTTTTTTGAAGGGAAGGATACTAAATGAGTACAAAGATGCTACTAGGCAGCATCCTGCCGCCAACTCAGTGAATCGAGAACCCACAAAATCACATCAATTGTAATTTTCCCAAAGTATCTTGTCAACAGGTGAAAGCAAATTGACAAGTGGCGATCACAAAGAATTATCAATGTGAGTGGACACGGCGGTAATTCTCCATCAACACCCCCTAAATACATATCCATAGGTGGCACCACTAATTTTAGGGCTTTGTGGTTGCGTGGGCTGTTGCAGTATGATGGATGGTTGGAGGGTGTTTGGGGTGTGGCTGGGAGCTCGCGGGAAGTGTTGGATGGCCAATTGACTTGCCTTAAGGGTGCAAGGTACACAACCATGTAAATGTAATTGTAGTTTGCTTTATGATTAGGGTTTTGATGCATGCTTATGTTATGGATGCCCCTCTATCCTCCTATAGTGGTTGCATGAATTTTCAGATGGAGCTTCCATTATTTTGTGGGGGCAAATCAATGCAGGGGTATTATTAGAACGTTGGAAGCTAAATCTGATGTGTCATATGTATGACATAGAGAATCATGCATCTTACACTCCTGACATTGTTTCTGCATGCTTTTATGAAATTAGTATCAAGCCTAGGCTGCGTCTAACATTGGACATAGACTATTGTGTGTATTACTCCCTAGGTACAGAATTAAATGCATGCATAAGTAAATGGTGGTCTTAATGGATTAGGGGATTGTTAGTAAGTTGTATGTAGGGTAATTAATGATAGATAACCATCTCTTGATCCCCTTCAATGAAACAATTAGGATAGGGATTAGATTTAGAGTGGTTTTGGCAGGATTTTTTGGTCTGGGTTGTTAGATGCAGGGATCCCTACATCTAACATTGGATCCAATTAACCTAGGGTGAGTAATTTAGTAATGGCCATTATTTGAAGATAAAACAAGGCTATATGACCTAAAAATACTAGATTTGCCTCTGAATGGTTTAAATTAATTATAGGATTGTAAATTACCGTAGGATTTGATGAGTTTGGACTTGTGAATCGCTTGGATTACTTATGCAGTTCTCTTGGGTTAATTTCTAGCTCTGATGGTGTGTTTTTCCTTAGTTTTTGGTTTGGATGTGGTTTCTGTTTTGAAATAGTTTTGGTATATGAGTTCAAGAAGGTTTTTTCAATGATTTTTTAGGAAAGTGTTGAATGTTTAAGGTAATGGTTTTCCCAACGACTTTAAAAAGCATGGTTTGAGCTGGTGGTGTTTTGAGAAATAACTTAAAATGGTTTCGAACTAGTTTCCAAAAGAGTTTTGGATGAGAAATTGCATATGCCTTGTGTAACAATGCTGGCGACAAGCTCGGGATTGGCGCGAAAGACCAAATGTACGAGGGTCGGCAAAGTCACGACAAATCAATAAAAATAATGATAAAAAATACAGGAGTCGCCACCTAGTTTATTTAAAAATGGAAGACAAGGAAAATCTTTTAAAACATTCAAATCATGCAATAAAGCCAATGGAAAAGAAGGTCATAAACCAGAAAATTGGACAAGGATCCCTATTACGCACGAGGAAGGTATTAGGCACCCTCGTGCACCCGAAAATCGGTCTTTCTATGGGTTTCTCTTTTATTTATATAAAATGTCGACTTTTCAGCCTTTTCTGTAAGCCCGAGGGCGATATGCCATGCAATGTTATGGTGTCTTATGCTAAACATAGGTGTGTGGGCTATAGGGTGTGCCCTAATGCTCAGAAAGGTTACTCGTACGGTGGGTCAAACATCGATGCAAGGAGATTGCACAGATATGATCAAAGATCTAACAAGTTCGAGTGATTTTCATCCTCGATTTACTATATGCAAAACATGATCTATCATGCATAAAAAAGGCTGAAAATAGAGTGGGGTCTTCCTGATATATCCAAGAAGACAACCAGAGAAAATGAAAAGCAAATCCAAACGAGAAACATGCTAAATACCATGCCAAATGCAGCTGCGTGCAATAGAAAATAGGCTGGTGCGCCTGTTTGGTGCTCCAGTCTGTTGCGCCACCTATGTGCTCTACTGGGGTGCTAAGAAAGTATGCCAGAGGAAATCATAGATCCAACAGTAAACCAGAAAGCCATGCAATGCAAAATTCTTGTAAACTTGCAAACTCATCAGAGAATGCAACATGAGTATTGTAACCATGCCGTCGGGGGTGGCCACAAATATCATATATGGACCAAAAGCGGCAATGCCACGGCAAAAATAAAAGAAGAAAAATGCAGGAGTTGCTACCTAGTCTATTAAAATGGAAGACAAGGAAAACCATATAATACATGAAAAATCATGCAGAGCAAATAAAAAAGGGGCTGCGTAAACCAGAAATGCGGGTAAGGATCCCTGTTACGTACGAGGAAGGTGTTAGGCACCCTCGTACGCCCGATAAACCAGTCTTCTATTGGTTTCTCTCTTGCTAATGAAATGTCGGCATTGCAGCCTTTGTTGTGCGCCCGAGGGCGATATGCCATGTCATGCAGATGTGTGTGGTGTCTCATGTATAGGTGCATGATGTGTAGGAGTGTGTCCTAATTCTCAGAAATATCGCTCGTGTGCCGGGCCAGGTGCAATAATATTGCATAATAAGATCAAAGATCTAAAATCTTGAGTGATTTATCATCCTTGCTTTCTACATGCCTAAATGCAATCTAAAATGCATGAAAACTGCTGAAAACAAATCTGTGCCTTCCTAATGCATCAAGGAAGAAAACCAGATGAAAACCCAGAAGCAAATCGGGTCGAGAAAGCAAGCAAAAC